>VZTL01040923.1:0-15207 GCA_013400535.1 Scopus umbretta
TCAAGCCTCAGATCCACAAAACAGTCCATGTAACTTCTATCCAAGTTTCAACATTCTGGATTAAAATCAACACTGCTCCAGTTTGTCAGCAGATTCACACAGACTTTTTCAGTCATTATTCACTGTTTGAAACCAAAGCAAAAGCAAAATATTCCTAAGAGTTAGATAGCAAAACTCCTTTACAATGACAAAGAAGAATTTGTGAGTGTCAAACCTTGAGAGTACCTTGCTTTTTAACTTTCATTTCATTGACTTAATGGGCATGACTTATGGAGGTAAGCATTTCTAAGGTAGTAATTGCTGTCTTTCACTCAAAGGTTTGCCTATTTAAAGGCGTATCGTCACATACTTTTCTCCCCCTCAAAAGGTACAGAGTTTTCTCATTATCTATTCAGTTCCTTATTTTTCTTGTTTTCAGAAACCTCAGTACATGCATATTTTTGTGTAAAAATGTGGCCTCCTGTAGGAGAGAAGTAACATTCATGTACCAGTATCTGCTTCAGGAATGTGTTTGGCTTTCAAATTTCAGCATATAACTAGGTGCAGAAAGATAGATAAGCATACCAGATCCTTGCTCAACATCCCACCAGAATAAATCAAAAGCTTCCTCAAGGCTCTGATCTGCTTTCAGATCAACTCCCACTAATATTAAAAACTAAAAGCAATAGCAATTCTGAGGATTACTTAGGAGTAAACTATGCTTTCTTGTATTAGAAATAAAACTCAATAAGGGGAGGAGAACTCCTTTAGACAACTACTTTACTGCCCAACTGGTATTTTGAAAATTGTGATGTTTGATTGTCTAGGTTTGCAGAAGTACCTGTTCTATGTTCAGGAGAGGTCATGGAATGGTTTAATCCATTAGGGTGCGACAGATTAAAATTAATTTGATCATCTTATTCCAGAGCATATTACACATTTATTTTCATCTGATGACTGTCCACTACTCCGTTTAGCATGACTGACTGGCATTTCATCAGGAAAGGTAAAAGATTTCACTGGGGTTATTAGACACAGACTTGAGTTCCACTGCCAAAAGTGTGAAGAGCTGCACAAACACTAATATGATTCATGGTTGCTGAAATTTAATTTATACAGATCTTTCATTTACCCTTCCTCAACAGCACCACTCAAGTTCAAGAAACTGTCATTACATGAATGTTCAGGAGTAAAGTTTTTCTAAAGCTGCTGCTTGAACTTCCAACTTGTGATCAAAGAGCAAAGCTGGGTGGAAAATATCATGATAAAAGAGGAAAAATTCCTGAAACAGAACTTCAGGTTAAAATCTTAGTGGTTTTCTCAAATCAGAAGTGTAAACTATGCATTTCAGGTCAAAGTAAAAGAACTCCTTTAGTAATTTCAAAGCATTGTGTTTTGATTTAGACTTTTAACTCTCAGTATAAACTAAGTTATATTTTTTTAAATGTTATTGCTCATGAAAAAATGAACTCTTCATTTTGAGAGATCAAGATATGCTACTCTGAACTTTTCTTAAATCTTTTTTTTTTAGATTTAGAGCTGACATATATTGACCCTTTTCTGCAACAATCTTTTGGTTGTTTTGTGAAGGAAGCTTTTTTTCTGTGGACAAAAAGTCTGAGTCTCTACCTGTATGAACATCAGATCAAATGCTGGGGTATCCAACACCTGTCAAAACCAGCCTATGCATTATGAATCTGAAAGACAAGCAAGTGAATTTTAAGCACATTCTATGTAAAACCTCAGGTCTTTAAGGACAGAGCAACGGGAGAGTACAAATAGAGCGGGGTGCTGCTTAGAAAACAATTTATATGTTTCCAAGTCTGTTACATAATCACACATGGAACAAAGCTCTTTTTTTCCCTCACTTCCCCCCGTCCCACCCCTTCCCAGAGAATTTCTTCATCACTGTAATATGAATGATGACACTTTAAATGTCTTTTCATTCCTGACCGAAAGGCCCTCTAGCTACACCTGTGTTATATTCCCAGAGCAGTCCTGAGGCTGGGATGATGGACAGCCATTAGTGATGGATGACTCGATGATTAATGATTGTCCCTGTTGACGTTAAAGAGAACCACTGAAGGTGGATTTACCATTGGTCAGCTTTTACACATAGGGTTGGAGATGAGGCAATATATAGTCTATAACTGGCACTGGGGAGGTGTTAATTGAATTTGACACTGATTCCTGGTCTGCTAAGATACCAGCATTTTTTTATTTGGCTTTCCCCACGTAGATACATGTAAATACAGGTGGTCTGCCAGCTCACTCTTGGCTCATCATAACTCAAAATGATGAGAGCCCACATAAGCCATAAGCCCACATAAACCACATTGGTTTATAATATCAGTGCCCACTGAACCCTAACCACAGTCACATGAGAAAATCCCATAGAAATTTATCTTCTCCAGTAGTGATGAATCATGTTAAAGTTAGTTGTCTTGGTTATGAAAGACTTTTACTATTGCACTATATGAATATACTCTTTTTGGCACCAAATTTCTAAATGCAGACAGATGATGTTGGCACTGATAAATTCTTACTTTAATAACCATGAAAAGAATTGTTGATAGAAACTAAAAATGTCACATATACCGGTGAAAGCAAAACTAACAGGACATTCCTAATTTTCTAGTGTTGAACTTTAAGACAAGAAACTAGCTGTCTCTCTGAAACAGTTTATTGTACACATAACAGAAATAATGTATCTCCCATTCTAACTGGAGTCTCAAAAATTTGAGAGCATTGGTGTATTTATAGAACTAATTGATAGGAGATGAATTGCTACCATTAAGAATATGACTGACTGAAACATAGTAGACTGCCTGTCAAAAATCATTCTCACTCCTCCTTTTCAATCTAAAACTTATTCTTTTCTCTTGAGTAGAGCTGGATTCACTATATTTGACCAAATATTAAATAACTGACAGAAATTAAGCTGCAGATACCCTTTAGGACCCACGTTTATTCAGAGTAAATAATGAAAAGTACAAATCCTTTTTCAGTGAAGACATTCTTCTGTAAATTCTAATTTTCTCATAGCAAAAAAAGAAAAAATATGCAGAAACTGGCATCTAAAACCATTGGGGTAAGCTGTATTCTGAATATATGACACTCACCACCATTAGTATACATGAAATTATGTGGTGTATGGATATCTGAAATATATAAAATACTTTTTAAGCATACCTGTAGAGAAAGTACCTGATATAACCAATGCATAGGTGATAATTATTTGACCTTTTAAAGTAGCTTTTCCTTTCAGAAGGCAAAAGCAACTTATTTATTAGTACTTCTATTATCTGATGAAAAGTAACTTTAGCAGGATGATTATGAACATTGATGCACCATGTTTTATAGATTAACTCAAAATATTTTGTAGTCAGTCACTATCTGAAAATTAACATCTGAACATCCAAAAAAAACCCATATTACAGGCCTGCAGTGAGTCTCTAGACTCTCCTCAGGACATGTTGGATATCACAAAACTAATGGAAATGCTCACTGTTCACACAACTTAGAACCGCAGTCCTTTCTGAAGGCTTTGGCTATTAATGATCTCACTGCACTTTTTGCAGGAGTTGCAATACTGATGCTTGAGTTTGAGTCAGACTTTACACTGTCAACTCCGTTTCACTCACTCCATTCTCCAGTGTGGGTTAACTGCTTGTTATATTCTTTATGTTTTTTATTTTCTTCCCTTTAACCATGTTGGAGATAATCTAAGTAGTAAAAGAGATGCCTGCCTTTATTCCAGAAGTACAGACTTTTTGGTAATGGATGAGGCTATCCCCTCAGTACTTGTTTAATGAGTATCACAGCCCTGCAGGTCCCACCCTGGAACTGTAAATACACTGGTCTAAAACAGTCAAATCTTGTTTTGTGTTGCCTTTAATACACTTTGTTCTAGTTTCTTCCAGAATGGACAAGATAAATAAATTGAGGAAGCTGTGGCAGACTTTGAGTGGAGTACAAGAGCCTCCAATTCAGAATAAGAACTGGAGTATTCCTGGGTGGTCTTTCAGCTCCTTAAGGTACATTTCAGCCATGCCTCAAAACAGCTGCAAGGCTAGACACGTTGATGCAAAACTGGCAAGCTTTAAGCATGGCTATAAAATGTTTACAGACTTTCCAGATCCCACTATCATCCAAAATGTCTGTAATACAGGCAATGT
Source organism: Scopus umbretta (assembly GCA_013400535.1). Taxonomy (NCBI): domain Eukaryota; kingdom Metazoa; phylum Chordata; class Aves; order Pelecaniformes; family Scopidae; genus Scopus; species Scopus umbretta. Next base: position 4,158 of record VZTL01040923.1, read on the forward strand.
TAGCTCTGCCTTCCACCTACTCAGCACAGCTGTAGCCCAGGAGAGACAGCAGGCTTTGATAAAGTATTCTTGGTGATCACTCTGGCTATTTTCCATAGACAGTTTTGCCCCTTTATTCTCCTTTTAACTTTTGTCAGAATAGATATTAGCATTTTATTCTAGACTTATTACAGCTCAGTCGTGAACTTTCTAACCAAGTGGCGCATTTCTAATAGCAAAATAATGTTTCCTAACCCTGAAACCAAATGGTAGAGCATAGCTGACTTGCCTGGTTAGACTTCCTTCTTCCAACAAACAAGCTGGCTTCATCCATACCTTTTACTGATCCCCACATTGTCTCTCTGATTATGCCCCTAAACTGTTTGGGAGTATGCTATTTGGCTTAGGCCAAGTCTGTTCTTCAAGTGAATGTGCAAATAATTAAATGATACAGATGATCATTGGACAGTGCTTGCGCCTGCCCCCACTTAGTTTCTTTGCGAAGATATAGTCAGTAATTGCACAAGCAGCAAACTCAGTTTGTTAGTAAACAAAGAAATCAGAACAACTGAATCTCCCTTCCCATGATACCTCACTCATGAAAAAAAAGATTAGTTACTGCAGTCATGATTGCTTTCTGAGCATCATTATTTTAGAATTTAGGAGGAACTGCAGTGTTTCTATTACTGATATATTAAACAAAGCAGAAACACAAAGGAACAAAGAATCATTCATGCTCATGGCGCACAGACTAACCATGCAGAAACTGCACATGAAATTATTCCAGTTAATGTGAGACAGATAGCAAAGACCCTCAATTATTTACTCATTTTATAATCCAAATATCTATTAACATGGTTAAAAATGGTTGATTTAAAAGACAGCTCTTAGTGAAGAAGATTACTTTCTAAAGTTAATTGCCATGTCTGTATTTAATATAATAACCTTGTTCCATTTTAGAAATAAAATGCTCTAAGTATATTGGCAAACATAGTTTTTTTTCAGCTATTTTACCTGTAACTTTAATGGGAAATCTATATTTTAAATTTGAGAAACCTCAATTTGCCAGCAGGGTGCTCCCTCCAAAAAGAATGGCATATAGTTCTCTCAGTAATAAGGTCCACAGTAGTGAGGCTTCTAGTGTAACATTATTTTGGTGTTGCCAAATGTATCAAACACTCATGACACTCCATTAGAACAGAATAAACTTTCACTATCAGTACTAATCTTTGCAAATATATCTGTTTGGAATTGCTCATCAGTTGCTAATTAATAGGTAGGAATGTCAAGCTGCTTGTTTTGACTAATGCTATTGTTAGTCATAATTTGTTATTTTGAGAGAACATTTAGTAATAAAGTCACCTCCTGTTGTCTGCCCAACCTGTGCTTTGTCCTGCAGCATGGTGAACATTTTGGTTCTGATCCAATAGGTATAGACACATAGGTACTCACACTGAGGTTAGCTATGACAATTCAAACTTCTATCACTAGGAGAAGGACGATGAATTTTCAAGACATCCATTCAGAGAGCCTTAGTGCAATGAGAGCTTATATGTGACCTTTCAGGAGTCCCTTCACTAAAATAGTTTTAATGGAAAATTAATAAAAATATATTAAGCTTTCCAGTGCAGAGAATTAATGATCTTTCTGACTGCATAATTTCTACTTTAGGCCACAGTAAATTGCCTTGTCGTTTACTTCCTGCTCATGAGAAGAAGAAAAGTACTTGTATATCATTCTCTTGCCTATCTGAATATCACAGCCCCCAAAACCTTCATGAAGTCAAGTCAATTTTCCCTATTAGTTAAATATACTTGCATTATGACATTGTGGACCCTGAATTAAAACGCTTGCTGGAAGCTTACTTGAAGTCTCTAGTCATGTGTTTCTGAATGTGCATGTATGTATGATACAAGTGCCTACATAAACAAGGTAGGTTTTCTTCTTTCTCATTATTGTAAAGTAAAAGATATGGTTAGGGGTAAGCATTTCTAAACAAAGAGGCAAATCCCACACAATATTTCCAAGAGTTTATGATATAACCTATCCCTTCCCTTCATATCTCATTACAAAGTCAAGGAGAGAGCATAGCGTAAGTTTTGGGAAATCAACTGGAGACATCGGTCTTATTCCATATTATGATGCTGTCTAGCTAGATAAGCTTAGCCACTTCACTTTCTCATTCTGTAATTTTGTTTCATCTCCTGTCTCATCTGTGTAGATTGTCTTGTCAGTCAAATGGAATTCCCCAGCTACCAGTCTTTTATCTAGGTAGGATTACACAAGGCGTATTGCGCTCCATTCTAGCATATTAAGAATGTTTATAGCTCTTGAACTAGCTAAGTGTCTTTATTTTCCATTGCTCTTCAAAATGCAAATATAATTTGATTTTGTCTCTCACAGTTCTGAGCATAAGTTGGCACAGATGCCAAGCTTCTTGGGTGAAGCACTCCTGCAGAATAAATAATCTGGGAGAAACAAAGATCCTCCAAATGTAATACATGAAATTATTTCAGTATTATGTGGTACTATCTAGCAGATGCAGTACAATCTTCACCCATCCTGGAAACTAATTTTGTCTCATTTTTCCCCTACGTTATTAATTTAAAAGAGATTCCTATGGTGCTCATTGTTAAAGTCCTAAACACTTCTAACTTCTTTTTATTACAAATATCTGACTTGTTCTAGATGTTGTTTTAAGTACAACTAGAGGATATGTTGCTTATATTTTAGTGAATTACAGGTTATGCAACTTCTCTGAATTACAGATCTCTTTCAATGCTCTTCATGAGTAGAATATTCTCTGTAGTACTCAGTGAAGTACTGAAAGAGAAAGATATTTTGAGAATAATTTGTTGAGTTTAAATATATTTGAACAAGTTTCTCATAATTCCAGAAGTGCATTATTACTTCTAATATGACTTTAGTCGAATCAAGTATTTATTCTTAACTTCATAAAAACTAAATTAATAGGTCAAATATGTGTTTAGATAAATATTTCAATAAAATGTTGACTGGTTTGCAGTTTTTCTGATTTATGCTGATAATTAAACCGTAAAATTAATACAATAACTTGTATAGCGAATTTTGCCTTATCAGTATTGAGGAAGTTTATCATAAACACAAATACCTGTATTTGTGGGCCTGTGGGCTTGAATTGGTTTAAATTCTTATGAACGATGTCTGAGTTAACATGCCAAATAAGCAAAAGTATAAAAGTAAAAGCAAAGTAATTGCTTTCAATATTGCATGATATTTTTCTTATAGTAGATTAACATTGGTATGTATCTGGGAAGTGGATATTGGTTTTAACAATGTAATGTTACAGCTGCAGAAATTAGGTATTCATATTCAGAGCTGTATTATATGTGTGACCAACTTTCTTCTAAACAAGTAAGGTTTTAATATGACCTTAATTTTAAACATATTCCAAAGCTGACTAGTGAATGAAGATGAACTGGAGTAAAAGTTGAAGACTGGGCATATGTTAACTGCTTTACAGAATTGAAGCTCCTGATTTTGCAGCAGAAAATTATTTAAGTCCTGACTGCCACAAGAAGAAGAACCATGTTCATTGTCACACTGAAGTATATCTGTACTTACTTGTTTCATAATTCAGTTGGACAGTTAGGTGGTTAGGCCAATATAAATGTGGCTTTAATTAATGTAATTACATAAACTAAAGTTAAAAGGTACATTAATACTCCATGGATTAGCAAGCTAATTAAAACTTTTAACCTCACCAATGAAGTTTTCCAATAGCTGCAGGAAAGACATGCTTTGCAACAAAAGTACAGTAGTGTCCTAGACATAGCCGAGTGCCCTGATCACGGCTACAGAGTCAGGCCTCTGCTTGCTTTTTTTTTTTTTCCCCCCAGACTAGTGAATTTTGCTGAGCAGATGTGCATAAATGAATGTTTCAGTACAAGGAATGAAGGATGTCCCAATCCACCCAGTCTCCTTTCAGCCAACATTCCCTTTTTATCCTGTGCCTGGGTGGCTAGCGCACATTTCCCAAATGGGTGAGTTCTAGATTTAAATTTCTACATTTAGTGAAGTGGATGGAATTCAGGTTTAGTATTTCTTAAGTGACTGATCTACCCAGATATGATAGTAAAGGTGTATAGTACTACCCACATCCTCCTTGAAGCCAGGCCTTTGAATGAAAAAGACTGGGATTGTCTGTTTATGTGCAGAAATAAGGTGGATGAAGTGTGTCTTAGAACGCTACTATCGGGGGCTGCTGCCATTTTAGGTGATGTTTTGTTGCAGTTCTGCTTATGGTTGGTCAGCAATAGAATTTAGATGGAAAATGCATTATCAGACCTTTCAAAATGGAGTGTCAGTCTAGATTTAGACTTCTGTATTTATGTATCTAGAGAACATCATGATCCAAAATGTTGGTGCCAGCAGAGCATAAAGCTCTCAAACATTTGGTAGCCATAATGAAGGTCTTTTCAGGATTGCAGTGGTTTTTTCAGTGCCTAAAATGTTTTTACTGTTTACTGAAGATTCCTTGAATCTACACTTTCTCTGTGCTACAATGAATTGGAGGTGAAGTTTCCCAGCTTCAAAGAGCTACCGTGAGATTGAGTGCATTAGCAAGACCTTTAAGATCTATGGAAAAAGGAACTGTATGAAGTAGTATTGCTATGGAGCTTGACAGAAAAGATTTGCTTCTGCCTATTAAGTAAAACCAATGACAAAACAGGTTTATCTTTCAAAGATATCCAAAAGTTTTGTGGTGGGTTGACCCTGGCTGGAAGCCAGGTGCCCACAAAAGCCATTCTATCACTCCTCCTCCTCAGCTGGACAGAGGAGAGAAAATATAATGAAAGGCTCNTGTTAACTTCTGTAGGCTGCAGGGGGACAGCCTGCCCATACCATGGTCTTCGCCACGGGCTGTGGTGGAAGCTCTGCTCCAGCGCCTGGAACACCTCCTCCCCCTCCTTCTTCACAGACCTTGGTGTCTGTAGAGTTGTTTTTCTCACATATTGTCACTCTTCTCTCCAGCTGCTGTTGCCCAGCAGATTTTTCCCCTTCTTAAATATGTTATCACAGAGGTGCTACCACTGTCACTGATGGACTCAGCCTTGGCCTGTGTTGGGTCCTTCTTGGAGTTGGCTGGCATTGGCTCTATCGGACATAGGGGAAGCTTCTAGCAATGTCTCACAGCAGCCATTCCCGTAGCCCCCCCATTACCAAAATCTTACCATGCAAACCCAGTACAAGTATTAAGACAACTAACTTTTTTATATTGGCCAAAAAATTAATAATATTTTGTTTTGCAAAGAAAAAGTGAAGTACTCCATAAAAAAGATGACCTTAAAAAAAAATCATTTAACTCTTACAAATATTATCCATTTTTTTTAATCATACTAAAGTAATTATTCTGGATTAATACAGCCATGGATAGCAGCTAGAATGTAGGTAAACCATCTTCTTACAATACACAGTAAGCTAAATTCTGCTAGGAAATATTTAATAACTTATTTAAATTATGGAGGCTACTGGTGTAGGTTTTAAGCATTTGTGATTAAGCAGACGCTCAAGACTTTACTAATGCTGAAACAAAATCATTTAACTCAACCTTCTTAATTTTCCTGGATATGATTTCCCAGTTACTGCACTCATAAGCAATACAATAGAGACATGCTGAATGTACTTAATACAGCCAAAGCCTCAAGTATTAATAAGCAAAGTGCTGCGGTCAGAGGTAGTTAAACCATGCATTCTAAACAGGTAATTTATGAAAGTGTGGGCAATGTATGCCCTTTGTGTTATTAACAGCAAGCTACAATGTATGTCCTGTGTACTCAGAGGCTACTATTACAATTCACAAATGCTAAGGCTTTCCATTGATGATGGTCACAAGCCATGACAATTCCCTTTTTTGAATTATATAGACACTTTTAGAAAAAAATTTATTTTTTAGTGTTAATAAGTCATTAGAAATGTGTATTTCTTGATATCTTTATTGTATATTGAATATTAAAATATTTTCCTAGTGATTAAATTTTTTGCGTACTGTAATTTTTATCAATTTTTGCAATTAATTTTATGAAATTATTTAAATGTCCCTTGCTTTTTAGTCTGCTGAGTGCAGATTTTGTACTGAACTTCATGCTGGTAATGCAGCTAAAAAATATTCCCTTGCCACCAGAATTCATTAATTCCATGTCCTAACCTTCTATCTCCCACCCACCCAAATGTAAAACTCCTTGTGCTTCAGTTTGAAGGAGCAGCTACTTTTGCATTTGTTCCCTCAGGGAAGCTGTACTAAGGTAATTATCTTGATGGGTTCTTCCTATTTTTATTTTCTAGGTATGTTTTCACTTATAACCTATTTTCTTAACCTTGATTTCCTATTTGTTTTCACTGCCCATATGTGTAGGTGCCACTGCCTAACAATTTTTGAAGCAGATGATTAATTCCAACTAAATTTGATAAAAAGAGAAAGAGTCTCAGAGACATTAAGTTCCTAACAGTTCTGCAGAACTAACCAAGTAGGTTGAGGAAAAAAAATCTACTTGATTCGTGTTCTTACAGAGGGAAAGACAGGAGGAGAGTCAGCCTCTACCTATTCCACCTGGCAATACATGCCTGGCCTTCAGAAAGTGTGCTTTGACTACAGAAACAGCACAGTCCTAGCTCGCAGCCTGCTATGTTACCCATTACCTTTTATCCAGTCAGCAGGATTGATGATAATTAATTGAAGTGGGAATACTGTAGAGGACATGGATGGATCTGGAGGCCAGATTTGGCTCTAGGCATAGGGAAAGCTATTAAGGATAGCAAAATGTCCCTCATGTAACTTCTTAGTTTCCCTGCGTTGATACTGTAGAAATGAAGGATAAATGCTGTTGTTAAAGGAGGACCAATTTAAGGAGTGACAGCTACTTCTGGTGAGCAGACAGCATTTCCTTTGATTGCACCAAGAGTAAGAAACATGAGTATCTAGGACTGCCCCCCTCCTTTTGTGTTGCAGCTCCACAACTTTCCTTTTATTCTTACCTTCCCATTGTTGCAATGTGCCAAGGGCCCATCCAAACAACAAAATCCAGTGTGGACTACTCTGCTGGAAAGCTTTGGGCTAACTCAGCTGCAGGGTATGGCATTCGGAAGGACTGAGAAAGAAGGAAATGATTTAAATGTAATGAAAGTGTCAGGGGGAATGAGTAGAACCTCAAGAATTATATATTCAGGGAGATGGGGGCTGGTTATCTTTGCACCCTAATAGAATTCTTCAGGAATAAATCAGAGACAAAACTTGTAACTGTTAAAGGAGAGTAGCAGGAGAAGACATTCATATCGCTCTTGTTTTAATGGCCACTATGAAATCTTGATAGCCTCCATTCCCAGATGGCAAGGGACTATTATTTTGAATGTTCTGTGCAGGATAAAAAGTGTAAAAATTTAGCCCACTGAAGCTATATTAAGATTTATTATAGGAAAGTAATTGAACTCATTTTGAAAATGTTCCAGAAGTTTAGATTAATATCTATTTCATTGCTTACTAGCTTTTTAAACTACACTTTAAAGTATTTGTCTTGATTTCAGGAATCAAGTGAGGTAGAGACTTCGTCATTATTCATTTTTCCATGTCTGTTCCTGCTGAGGCTTACCTAAGCATGAATGAGTTTTCTTGGTTTTACCATCACTTCCCATTACTTTTGATATTGTTTTGCAGGTCTATAGCTTTGTAATAAGTGTATTTCCTCCATATATTGCTATTCTTGACTTCTCTACCTGAGTAATCTAAAGGCTCGACTTGTTGGCCAATGAATGAAAATTAAAAAAACAATACCAATGATTTCTTGCATGCAGGGATGCTGTGCACCCTAGAAGGTTACTGGTCAGTCTCAAAAGTATAAACCTCAATATCATGCAAGATATTATGAATCAGATAGTTCTTTGGGTTTGGTTTTTTTTTTTTTTTTTTTGGGGGGGGGTTTAAGTGAACAACCCATTTATAATAAAATAATTGAATAATTTATATCAGAAAGGACTGCAGGAGATTTTCTAGACCAATCTCCTGCTCAAAACAGGTTCAGCTTCAAAGTTTGACAAAGTTTCTTGGGACTTAGTTCTGTCAAGTTTTTAATTTCTCCAGAGACAAGCTTTATGGGAAACCTGTTCCTGGGCTTAACTACCCTATCTGTGATTTTTCTTTTTGTATATGTCCAGCTGGAAATTCCTATGCAGTAGCTGGTGATCATTGAGTCCTGTTCTTTTGCTGTGCATATTATCTGTCTTCCCTATAAAAATGTATTAGGCTGTTGAAGATAGAAATTCTTTTGGAGAAATATCTCCTCGAAATTTCTCCAGGCTAACAAATCCAACTCTTTCAGTCCTTTCCATGTACATCATGTGCTTCCATCTCCTACCTGTATGTGTGGTCTTCCAACAAACTCATTTGAGTTTCTAAATGTTGTTCTTGTACCAGGGGGCCCACAACAGTACCTGTCACTTCACACACAGCCTTGTGAGTACTAAAGAGTGGGAAATAATCACTTACCTTGGTCAGCTGGCTATGCTCTTGCTAATGCAACCCAAGATGTGTTTTGCATAAATTGCTTCAAAGGGGTATTCCTGACTCATGTTCATTGTGTTTTCCACCTTTGTTGAAGGTAATATTTGGAAGGTGAAAAAAAAAACCAACTGTAGAGTAGTTACATTATAATTAAAACAAGTTAATGTTTCAATTATTAATTGCTGTCACCATGATCAGGGTTCATTTTACCACAGGCATTAGAAATGCAATGTCAAAACTAAAGGACTAAAATGTGAATCATATTTCTAGGAGAACTGCAATATGGGCTGATCCTACAAAAGACTCAAAATTAATGGTAGCTAAACTTTTGAGCTCTCAGTGCATTCCTTCAGCTAAAAAGATTAAAGTGAGATTCAGATGCCTATTCTAGGTGATATCAAGATTTTAAAAGGTGGTATTTTTCCTATAAATAGCAACAGTGAAAGTTACTACCCTGTTTATGTGGCAGAAAAATTATAAAATTTGGAAGTGGCCAGAGAAGAACTGCAACAATGCTGAATTTTGCTTTCAGTGAGCGTCAATACTTTATCCAAGATGAGGTGAAGAAGTGACAAGTTCATGACCTATAAGTATTTATAGAGAGAAGTTACCACTGAAAGCAGGAAAAAAATTAATAGAATTGTTCTAGGTCTGAAAAGTGAAGCTGAACAAACTCAAACTAAAATTATAGTGCACCATTCTGGTACTAAGTGTGAAAGTTAACTGGGAATATGGTAGTGTGCTCAGTAATAGAAATCTAAAAATCAAAAGCTGTTCTCCTTCAAAAAGGACAAACAGTTGTTGTGACTGAATTTATGAACTTGACACAAGTAACCTGGTGAAATTCTGTGAATGTTTTACAAGATGTCTGAATAGAAGAAATTCATCTCCCTGTGCAGATTTGAGAGCCTTGTCTTTCCTACCTGTAGTATCCTCAGAATATTTAGCTTTTTTTAGCATAACCTTCCGCATTGCCTTATCTAAAATAAACTGTTTAGATAATATGTATTTAACCACAGGATTATGAGTTATTCGGTGTGTGTTCAAAGAGGTGTGTCAGTTTTAGTAGTTTTCTGGGCTTAGTGCATGTTTATGCATAATAATTCACCCATTTGTAATCTTACTTACACCTTTATTTCATTAAAATTCAGAGCTGACTCTTACTTTGTACTAGCTGGGTACGAACTTCCCAAGAGAGTGAGTTCTACTTTTTCATTTAAAATAAACTTTTACACTAAACAATACCTCTGTCATCTCAGCCAAAGGAATATTTCAGCCAATTATTAAAAATGGACTCTAACTGAAAATTCTTTGGCAGATTAAAGGAAAAAAACAACAATCGCTGGAAAAGAAGAAAAAGTGTAACTACATACATGTTTAATCTTTCATTTTTCCTTTTTTTCCTTCTCTGACACCAGTAAGTTTGAGTTATTTTTGTATGAGTAGATGTAGCTAAATGCTAGTTGGGCTTTTATAAGAGTTTTTAATTTAGCTGGTGTGTGTATATATATATATGATTAAATTTATATATGTGAAATACTGTACACTTCATTGTTACCTTTTCAAGATTGCTTAAGGCTAGATCAAAGGCAAAAACCCAAACATTTGTGTTACAGGATTGGTAGAAGGTCAATGCATTACAGTTTCATTTATTTATTTTTACTGTATTGCTTTTCTTCTACGATTATTCACTAGCAATGGATGGAGTTGTATTGTGCTGTGTGATGAGAACCTTACTTGACCAACCCATTTTGTGACTGTACACTGCAATACAGGAATATTTTCCTTCCAGTCTGTGGCTCATTGGTGATCTGCCACATTGATTCTGAATTATTTTTGGACCCAATATTTTGAGAAATGTTATTGATAACTTGATTTAAATCAGAGCTGTCTTTGAAGATATCAGAGGACATCTTCAGATAGAGTAAGAAAATGTAATATTTAATTTTTTCATATTTTTAAACCTTTCGGTATCTTTGTCCCTTCTCCTTTTACTACTGTACTGACATCAGTCTCAATACAATGTTTTGCATTGTTTGAATGAGAGGGAAATGGACTGGCATGTCCTGCCTTACAGGTGTAATAAGAATACTGGTTATGAGACTATCAGAAATATGAAATCCCAGAAAGTTAGAAAGAGACCAAGCTGTTGTAGATATGAATGAAGGTCAGCTGTGGTACATTGATAGCATTGGCTTAAATGCATATATTCTGTGATTTCAGAAAATGCTGCACATCTGCTGTTTCAGTTTGGCCTTTTGGCATGTTCCATTAACAAATATCAATAACTCAAAAGACACAACTTCACTAAAAATGTGTTACAAGGAACTATCATTATTAATCTTTTTGTCAAAATTGTTTCAAATGGAAAAAAATTTCATCCACCTAAAAGTAAGGTTTGCTTACTTGCTTTTTATTACAGAACATTACTAAATGTCTCAGGGTTGTAGCTTGTAGATAGCAATACAACTACTACTGTAAATATTACTAGCCTTTCACACCAGGACCTAAGAAGTGTTGCACCTCAAATACTGTGTT
>VZTL01040927.1:0-13286 GCA_013400535.1 Scopus umbretta
TTTTATATATATATAAATAAAATACTGTATAAAACATCCTTCGTTGTGTTTCCTTACAGTGTAATTTTTTTTAATCTTTCTTGTTGCTAGTTAAACTTTAGAATGGAAAAGATGCATCTTAGATTGAAGCAATACCCTGTGTGGACTATGTTTCTATGCCCTTCAACATATACTCTTACATCTGCTAAACTATCTACTGCAGGATGGCTTTTCTCTAAAAGTGATATGGTGAAAGGAAAATCATAACTTCCAGCCCACAGTCACTATTCCTAAAAGGCGGGAAAATGTTAAGAACATAACTTTTATGTTACTTTCATTAGGAAACATAACTTGCTAGAGTCAGCTAATTTATTTTAGTAAATATAAGTAGATATTTTCAAAATTTATTAAAAAAAATGGAAAAATATCTGTAACGATCTTTTGAAAACACCAAGGTGTGAATATCCGTATATATATTTCATCCCCTTTATTTGATGCGCTTCAAATATCCAGACAGGCACCCAAATAAATGTTTAATCTTATGGACCTTGGTTCACAAGTGCCGAATTCATTTTGGACAGGATGCCGATTTCAGAAGTACTCTGACAAAAAAGTCAGAAATGATGCAGTACAATTAATGCATCACCACTTGCATTAGATTCTTGTGCATTTTAAGCAGAGCAAGATACAGTAAATTTATCTATGAAGTCTTGAAAGGTCATGAGATCTTTTATAATACTATTCTTGTATCCTTGAGTCCAGGCTTTGAGCTTTCTCTGTTGGATTTTTTTTTCCCCACTCCAATTTAAAAAAAGCTTCATTTTTTCTTTTTGCTCTTAAAACATGTAGATCATGCTCCACATTTAAGAAACTGAGAAAGGCTGATGTAGTGATTTTATTTATACCTGTATGTTTTGTGTCTGTATGGTATATGTGATAAGGTAGAAACTCAATGTATGTAGCTGAAGCTTATTCTACCTAGTGGCCATGCTACAAGATATGATTTTACTGTCTAGTTGGGTGCCTTCCAAGTCTGAGGCAGTAAGGAACAAGATGGAGAGAGCACAGATCATTTCCATCTACAAGTAAAATAGGTATGTATGAAGTTGTTTCACATAGAACATCACTGTCTGTAACTATACGAATATGTCAGTGAGAGTACAAGAACATGAGGAAAAAAATCATTTAGCTGTACCAATGCTTTGAAAGAATTTCTTTGCTGTAGTACTATCAGAGCTGGAAAACACTGTCTTCTTTTGTTAGAAGTTAGCCTTCCCAGCTGTGGGCAGGTTTTTGATTTAGATCATACATGAAAAGAAAAATTGAACCAAGAAGGGTTAGCAACTATCACCTAAAAATTTCACAGAAGGAAGAGGCACACTGGAAAAATGTTTCATTCTTAGACAATTTTGATACTCTGAATAAGTAAAAATCTTTCTTGATTCATTAAATATGTAATCACACTATTAAGAAATGTACCTATTGATTTTTCACACTGATGCTAATAACACACTTGGCACAAACCAGGTTTCCATGCACAGGCTTTCAGTTGCAGCTATTGTTGGCAACTGGAGAATTTTATGGTACCCACAAGTAACTACACTAATTAGCTTTACTTTATTTCTCATTTTAAAATCCTTAGCAGTCATTTTTGGGAATACTCTGGGACCTCTGAATACAGACCTCTGGTACAAGTGTTCATTACAAAGGGAAAAGATCCACTCAGAGCTCAGCTCTTTCTGCAAGTGCCAGCAGAACCGTACAGAAACCTGCACATGCTGGGCTGTCCCTGTCATAGTCTCCCCAGATTAACAGACCTGGGGAGGAATTATTTGTAGGAAGATACTTGCAGCTCGAGCACTGTGGCCAAGTGCTCAGCTGTCAAGGACTGTGTTAAGCCAGCAGGGAACCTTCAATTTCACAAGTGAAAGGATGAAAGGATAATTCTTGTGACAAACCTAGACCTCAAATTAAGAGTCTGGGGCATCTCTCATTCTATTTGACAATGAAACACTCTCCCAGAAGGGTTAGGGTGAATAAGTGTATTTAGCTGAGCTTTATTTACTAGAATTTTATTCATAAGAAACTGGGAGGGACAGACCCAGTAGAAAAATACATTTCCTTCTTTATTTGCCAAGGACTGGAGAAAGAATTGCCAGAATTCAGCACTCAAGAAATTTGATTCAAATGGACCAGTTAGTTGTTAACCGACAAACACAGATCCAAAAACAGGGATGCAGAGGGCAACATGTCAAAACAAAGTTGCATCACATTTTTAGTTCAGAATCTGGCCTGCTGCTACTAAACCGATTAAAGATCATTTGGTAAATACAGTGCTCAGCTAACACATGAAGGTAACGCTGTAAATCTCTACTCTGTCTGGCCAGTTGACTAACAAGTAGTGAAACCAGGCACTGTCTGGAGAAGCATTCATTAAATCACCCTGGTAAAGAAACTACCAGTATGGAAGAAATAAAAAAAGCACAACATATGCTATGTTAAATACTGGCTACACAAGTTTCTATTAAAAAATAAAAAAGTCCCCACTGTTTGGGAAGACCAGAACTATTCTCTAGTCAAGTAGCCTGAAGTTCTGCTTGTTTTCAGACTTGTGTTTAGAAACCTATCAATGTAAGTCAGCTAAAAGAAAGTTTTCAAATAACACCTCCGAATTTTGCCTTTAGGTATAGCTAACTGTAATGCCTACCATGTGCACAAGAGCGCATATTCTTCTTTTCAGACGTCTGTTAAAACTTTACATCTGAAGGATTCACCTATATGGCAGAAAAAGAGATTGCTGAGAGAATCTTGATACTTTAACTGTTGGGCTATTTGTCCAACTGCTTCTACAGTGCAAACGTACAGTCAGGGTAGCAAAGGGAGACCTCCTGTAATCTTTCTAACATTTACCCACAGAGTGCTGGTATGCGGGATGAAACCTGATAGTATCAATGCACATAAATAATCAACTAATCTGAGAAGACATATGTAAAGACTACTTGTTTGCATTGCAAAGTCTGGCAAAGGAGAAAAAGGAACAACCCAAGATTAATTTTTCTAATTTCAACTTCAGACTTGTTTCCCTGTAGAAACTACTTCCTGCCAAACTTCCAAGCTATCCAAGGCTGGCAGCTTCCTTTTGAAGTGAATCAGCAAAAGGCTGTCATGTAGATCACCTGCTTAACGCATTTGAGAGGCAACTTGGTAGCTTCTGCTTACAATGTGTTACCAACAGTGAATCAGCATTAATAGCTGAGACTTCCTCCCCACCAGACTTCTGAAAGTCATTATATGGTTGACTGACATGGCAAAGGGTCAAGCAAATGCTCATCTTTACAGATTTGCCACAAGAACTATTATACCCTTTTCTCTATGGAATATTTTTTTGTCCCCTCTCCCCCAACTTGTCACAACCTAACTTCTGTCACTTTCTCTTCTGAGCCATGCACCATCCAGCAGACTCTCAAATGCCGAAGAAACCTGAGCTTTTAACTCTACTTGTGCCCTGCTATTTGTGCTGTTCTCTAGCCCAGACCTAGAGAGGGCAACATGAACAGAGGCAAAGCCTTTTTCTACCGTAGCAGTAAAAGGCAAACAAACCCCACTTTGTGAGCTGCAGTAGTTAGCATAGGCAGCCTTGAGTGTGTCATCATGCTGAGAAAAGGGATAATGCCTTCCTCTGCTTTCTGGCCATCCATTTGATGTGTGTGGACTGTCAAAGAAGCTGCTGCACCACATTAGAACGACAAGTGCCAGTGCCACAGCAAATGACAAAGAGAGAAAGCTGTTGCCTCCTTCCACCCAGGAAATATTCAGATGATGTGTAGTTATTTCTTTCTTTCTAAATTTGTGACAGAATAAGCTCCTTAAAGAACAGCTCAAGCTCAGCAAAAACACTAGGGACATTACAAGCTACAACAGAAACACGAGCAACACGAAAAATTTTAAAGCAGGTTGTAATTAAAAAAATGTTCCTACCCAAGGCTAATGATAGAATCACTTAAAGTTAAAATAAGTAAATTTTCTTCCTGAGATCATAAAGCCTAGTCCAAGAAATAACGAGAGAGGTCTAATGTTTGCCTTCTAATGTGGACCTTCTACATTTGATTGTATTCCCCAGCATCTTTGAACACTCATGGAAATTATTCAGGCTCTTCCTACAGACCATCATCAAAGTCCATGGAGCTCTGCATGAATAGCATCCGTTTTGTTATCTTAGAATCCTTCGGGTGTCTAGAGTGCTGTCAGCTGCTGAAGCACAGCAACTATTTCACAATGTTGTATATAAACAGTTACGCACTACAAAGGAAAGAAGTGGTAATCGCAAAAATAAAGTCAATTCTATTTCCAAGGTCCATTAATACCCATGTAATAAACAGGAAGAATTTTTTAAAGAACATTTACAGATACAGAAAAAAACATTAAGAGACTGTTTCTCAAGGTCAGAGAGCAGCCTGCTGCTACTGCTTATTCTAGAGCTGAAAAATCAGAAGATATACATCGATAAGAGAAAAATTTTCTACACCTGAAGAGAAATGAGCAGCAAAATTCCTTCTTCAAACCAGAAAGGAGGCACATGAACTAGAATTCAGAATAAATACCATGTTGACAAACTGTTTCCTAGTAAAACTATCAGCTCTTGACAATGAGCCCTTATTTTACTTCAAAGCTTAATAATACAGACCCTAGCACCATGACATGATAATTTCACTTTTCAGCATTGGCTCTAAAGAAAACTGCAGGGGAGATCTGCAGTGTCTGAAAAAAAGAGTGAGTGCAGGCAGATCTGGCTACCAAAGCAGTCTGGCTACCAAGGCAGGATGTTAGGTGCTTTCCACCTCCTCCCCAAATCCGTGTTATCTCTGGTGGTCTCACTCCACGTCTGCTACTGCAGTTGTCAGCTCCCTTCCTTCGCCATTTGATGCCTCAGTTATTCCACGTTTTCTACACAAGCAGGAACTCTTTGAAAAGTCCCCAGAATGTACCTTTTCCCAATGTGCTTTTAGCCACTGGAAAATTATTACTGAAAGATTTACTAGCAACACTTGCATAGTATATTTAGTCAAAGGTCAAGGAGGCTACAAAATGTTATGCTAACTAAAAGGCTGCTGATAAGTTATTGTTGGAAACAGGCTATTATAAACATACATCAAAAGTCAATCTAAATCAAGGGGAGAGCATTTCTTCATGAAGTTTGGTCACACACAGCGTAATGAGATAAAGAAACCCCAACAACAAAAAAACAAACAAAAAACCAAAACAAATGGCAGGACCAGATGAGCAAGAATTTAATTTTCACAATATGACATATTCCTTATTTAACAGTAGGAAAGAAGTCAGTCAATTAAATTAGATTTCTCCCTTCACCCAACAAGAAAAAAACCCACACATTTTTATTTTCTTGTTCTATACATGCATGCTTACAATAGACATAGGGAAGTTCTTGCAATTCATTGCTGACTCTAATATACCAAATAAAATCATTAAATGAAATTGCTTATGAGGAGGCTGAATTTTAAGTAGTATATTATAGCTGTAAATATAAGCCAATGAGTCCTGCTATGTAATCCATTATAAATCTGCTAGGCAATAAAAAATCAATTAGATTTAATCCACTGATGTTCAACAGACATGTCAAAATAATGTTTATAACAAATAGTTAGAAATCACTATCCTTTGTCTATCAGCGAAGATACTTATTCAAGGCAGAGTTATCAAAACTAAGAATCCATTGTTCAAATTAGACAATTATTTTGACTAATTCGAGTACTTGATTTGACTTCAATTTGAAAATCTGGAAACCCTTTCATTACTTTTAATTTACCATCAGCAACATTTCTGATTAGGATGCTTTATAAATGATAGCTGTTCATTAGTCACTGGTATAATTAAGACTCACATAATTGTTCAAGTGAGATTTGAACAGTGTTATTTTAAGAAAGATTAAACCTGTGGTGTTAGTCCAGAAGCATTCAATATAACTGCAAAGAAAGCACTTATGACTGCTGTGTCTTTCATGTGATGTTTTCAATTCATATTTAAAAGGGGAAAAAATGTCTATAAATGTCTGTAAACTGTATATGCATGTTTGTATCAACCACAAACACTGAAGAAATCTGAAAGCCTTCAACAAAAATAGCTCACCATGTTAAACAAAGAAAAGTTTACAGAAATAATTAGAGGCAAGCAAAAGAAAGAAAAAAAAAAACAAACAGAAGAAGGAAACGTAGTTTTTTTTAGCTATAATATAATAACTACTTTTAGCTTACATAAGGAAACTTGATCAGCTTAGAAGTGGTAAAAAATAGGCACCCAGGTTTGAAGACAAACTTTCCATACCACTTCCAGTGAGAAGAGATTCTGCACAGATCTTGTTTTGCTATGTGGCACCGAAGGACTTTAAATAACAAAAGCAAAAAACCTGGTTAATTGTCTACACAAGAAGTTCAGACTGGGTCAGCACAACATGAAGAGTATCCCTGACATTTATTGATGCTGTTGTTGAAAAATGATTAAATAGCCAACTAACTCAAATGTATCAGAATATATAATCTTTCCCATATCTTGTTGTCCTGGTTTCAGCTGGGATAGAATTAATTTTCTTCCTAGTAGCTGGTATAGTGCTGTGGTTTGGATTTAGTTTGAGAACAATGCTGATAACACACTGATGTTCTAGTTGTTGCTCAGTAGTACTTGCACTAAGTCAAGGACTTTTCAGCTTCCCATGGTCTGCCAGGGGCACAAGAAGCTGGGAGGCGGCACAGCCAGGACAGCTGACCCCAACTGGCCCAAGGGCTATTCCATACCATAAGGCGTCACGCTCAGTATAGAAACTGGGGGGAATTGGCTGGGGCCAGCGATGGCTGCTCAGGGACTGGCTGGGCATCGGTCAGTGGATGGTGACAAGTTGCATCACTTGTTTCTCCTGGGTGTGTTCCCTCTCCGTCCCTCCCCCCTTGCCCTCTGTTGTTTTCCTTTTCATTACAGTTTTTATTATTATTATTATTTCGATTATTAAACTGTTCTTATCTCAACCCACGAGTTAGTTTTCTTACTTTTGCTCTTCCGAGTCTCTCCCCCATCCCACCAGCAGGGGGAGGGTGAGTGAGCAGCTGCGTGGTGCTTGGTTGAACAACTGGGGCTAAACCACAACACATGTCTTGCTTTGAAATAAATTTTGTGTTAGAATCCACTCCATAAATACGAAATTATGTTTTGTCTTTGCAATGTGATAAACATAGGTGCTGACCTGGAAAGGCATTTCCATAGAGCCTCAAATTTCAGTCTAGACTGTGCAACTTCCTTCTAGGGTTACTGTGGACTCCTTTCCCTTGCAAAGCCTTGTAACTGTGAGTCAGCAGAGGAAATAGCTAATATGATGCAGGTTATGCACAGAGAAATGAGGAAATTAGCAAAATCTAGCAATATCAGTGATGTCACTCATTACAACAATGACGCGGTTTATTGGCAGGCCTGTCTCAAGCAGCTGAAAGGACAGAAGTCCGCAAGTACAGCTGAAGTTATATAATGTTGTATGATACAAGTCCACCACACTGGATTAAGTATATACACACTAAAATAGAACACTAAATCCCAAGCACATTAGTCTGTGTCCTTTGGATTTACACTCTCTTATGCTCAGTAGATCCACACACAACTTGGTTCCAGAGCACACGTAGGTCTGACAAAACCAGACTCACACCTACTAGACACAAGTAGCTTTCCAGTCCCACAGCCTGAATATCTCTAAACATTAAAGATTTTACCCTATAGTCTTATTTCTGACTGTAGTCCACAATTAACTTAAGTGGCATAAAATGAATAACAACTCTTCACACAGGAAAGAATATGTTTAAAAAGTTTTTAAATTTCAATTTCTAACTTTTCAGAGACAGTTGTGGTCCTTAAATTTATTTTTGCTCACAATCAACTGAAGGCACAAATAATAGAATTTAAACAAAAGTAATTAATTAAGTAGGTATAGCTGACAATTTGCTACTGTAATTACACATATAAAATTAGAAAGAATCTCTAAGAACAAAATATTATTAATATAGTAACTGGCATAGTCAGGAGACGGTACTGATTTATGGTGTGTCAAACTTGGGATGTGAGAAATATGAACAATTTTTATACTTCTGATCTGTAGCTTTATTTTCAGTAAAACCTTTATCTCACCAAACTGGAATAGACAATTAAATGCATAGCCTGTGATATGAAAAGGGTGCATCATTAATTATTTCTATTTTATATTTCCCTTTTTCTATTTACATAAAGCAGATGGTAGCTGTTAACATGTCAACACTCGTAACTAAATCAGATTCAATATTAGATCTTGCAAAAATTTTAAAAATAATTTATTGCTGAGCAATGCATTTTTGGAGTCAAACAGTTGCACAGAAGTTGATGTTAAATTAAGTAATTTATTTTGATAAAAAAATAAAAATTGAAGTCAGAATTTTCATTTAAAATGTTTTAAATATGAAAGTTATCTTGATTTGTAGTTTATTTTTGTCATTCTAAGATTAAAAAGGAGTATTTTCCTTACAACTAAATTAAATGTTTTATGTAAAGAAGCAAATTTATGTCATGTTGTACTCATGTTTTCAAGAATAAACAGAGATGGTTTCAAGCTGGTTTTCCAACTCACTGATTTAGTAAAAAAATCAGTTACAAAATGCAGCTTTCCATTCAGCTTTACTCATCATAATAACACTTTCAATAAAATTCACATTGTAAGATTTGAATAAAAGCAAATTAAGTAGAAAGTAATTAGCTACTAACAGTCACGTAGTAATTGTTCTTCTCCACTACAAATAGGCTTAGCTAAAAGTAAACCACCTCTGAGTTCAGGTCTACGTTAAAACAGACTGCTGCACATATACATATATATATGCATATACATAAATGAAAAACAGGATGAATGAAAAACTAATATCTGCTACAGATTTTTTTTTTTTATTGCACCTCACTTATTTAGCAATCAAAAAATAACTCCACATTCTCTTTAAATCTCTTTGCTATGTCTCGTAATTGTTTTACTATAGTGTGAAGAAATGAATGGTAGGAAAGCCGTTCACCTTCTGTCTTTTGATAAATTGGCTATGTTACTGACTCTAAATCCAGTGTTTCTCCGGTACTGAGGCCATCAGATCCCCAATGATACATGTTTAGGTAATGCACCATGAAACATTTGCCTGAAGCAGTTCTCTTAAAATTTTTCAGTGGGATCCTGTTAAGCCTCGTTAAGGCACCAAGTGGGTATTACAATATAAAAGCCTTCCTCACTGAAATCTAATACACTTGATTCTGCTGTTTAATCTCTTTAAAAATGATCAAAACAGCACTTAAAATGATATTCCTTATTTGTTTTATACTCCAAGAAAATATTACCACAATTTTTAAAGGGGTATAAAATTATCAAACACTTCCTTACACCATAGCTTCCAGAAGAACACCTCATTCTCCCAGCAAGTACCCAAAGAGGATTAAAATTTTTCTTCAAATTAACCCAGATTTGTACTACTTGGAAGGGTACTTGCTTTTCCTAATAGCTACATCAGTTATTCCATAAGGTTCACTGTAGTGATTAAACCTGAATACACTTTAAAACAACTACAGTATAAATTCACAGGAAATGTGATGTCGGCTGTTGGAATCTCATAGACAAGAAAAAGAAAAATATAGGTGCACAAACACGTCATTTTACAATGACAACTTACAACATTTTACACATACTCTTTTGATGGACGTTCTTTGTCATACTATACCTAAACAAATTTAATTTTAATTACTTTTAATTGGTCCATTTACAGGTTTTGGCTTTGTAACTTCACCTTTATGCTTTAGTAGAGAGTGAGGAATAACCTTCTAGACTCCATTAAAAGTTTAGACAAATAAAATTCAGATATATACTACACACTAGGACTGCAGTATATTGTGTGTATATATATATTACAAATTTAATCAGTAAATTTATTACTGTTTCCTCAACAGGTGTAACAAGAACCTTGATTTTCTAATCAACTTCCTTTTAATACAACATTTCCATTCAGATCAAAATCAAATACTGAACTTTTGGAAGTGCTTTTGGTGCCGAAAGCCTTTTGTGAATATTTTAGACTATGAATAAATCTAAGGAGCAGGGAGAAAGACAACAACAATTTTCTTTCAAAAAGCAAACCCAGCTGTGGCTCATGATGCAATGTAAGAATTGGTGTACAGGATTAGACTAAGCAACCACTTGATTCATCTATCCTGTCTCCAGAGGCCTTAGAGAGATGTCCAGGGAAAAGTAAAGAAAAAATAGGGCAAAAGTACACAATACTTCCCCCAGTGCTCGCCTAGACCCTATGGCCATTTTCATTAAAAGTAGTTTTAGAGCCAGCTTGTTTCTATGTATTTCAGAATGAATATTCCAGTCTTGCCTTGAACCCATCTACACAGAATTGTCTGTTAAATTCTACAGCTGCATGATACGTTTTTCACAAAAAAATGCCCTTCCTTTGGTTTACTTCAAAACCAGCTTCTAAGAGATACAGCTGATATCATCTAGCTATTGTACAATATAAATAATTTTTATTAAATAGCAGGTGCTAAACATATTCCCATCATAGAATTATTAAGGTTGTAAAAGACCTTTAAGATCAAGTCCAATCGTTAATCTAGACCACCACTAAAACACGTCACCGAGCACCACATCTCCATGCCTTTTAATTATCTCCAGGGATGGTGACTCCACCATCTCCCTGGGCAGCTGGTTCCAATGCCTCACCACCCTTTCAGTAAAGAAATTTTCCCTAATATCCAATCTAAACCTCCCCTGGCACAACTTGAGGCCCTTTCCTCTTGTCCTATCACTTGTTAACTTGGGCAAAGAGACCAACACCTCGCTACACCCTCCTTTCAGGAAGATGTAGAGAGCGATAAGGTCTTCCCTCAGCCTCCTCTTCTCCAAACTAAACAACCCCAGTTCCCTCAGCTGCTCCTCATAAGGCTTGTTTTCCAGACCCTTCACCAGCTTCGTTGCCCTTCTCTGGACATGCTCCAGCACCTCAGTGTCCTTTTCGTAGTGAGGGGCCCAAAACCGAACACAGCATTCAAGGTGCGGCCTCACCAGTGCCGAGTACAGGGGCACGATCACTTCCCTACTCCTGCTGGCCACCCTCTTCCTGATACAAGCCAGGATGCTGTTGGCCTTCTTGGCCACCTGGGCACACTGCTGGCTTATATTCAGCTGACTGTCAACCAGCATCCCCAGGTCCTTTTCTGCTGGGAAGCTCTCCAGCCACCCTTCCCCAAGCCTGTAGCGTTGCATGGGGTTGTTTTGACACAAGTGCAGGACCCGGCACTTGCCTTGCTCAAACTCATACAATTGGCCTCAGCCCATTGATCCAGCCTGTCCAGGTGCCTCTGCAGAGCCTTCCTACCTTCAAGCAGATAAACAATCCCACCCAACACGGTGTCATCTGCAAACTTACTGAGGGTGCACTTGATCCCCTCATCCAGATCATTTGATAAAGACATTAAACAGAACTGGCCCCAGTACTGAGTCCTGGGGACCAGCCGCCAGCTAGATTGAACTCTATTCACCATCATCCTCTGAGGCCAGCCATCCAGCCAGTTTTTTACCCAGCAAAGAGCACACCCATCCAAGCCACAAGCAGCCAGTTTCTCCAGGAGAATGCTGCGGGAAGCAGTGACAAAGGCTTTTCTAAAGTCCAGGTAGACAACATCCACAGTCTTTCCCTCATCCACTAATTGAGTCACCTTGTCATAGAAGGAGATCAGGTTCGTCAAGCAGGACCTGCCTTTCAAGAACCCATACTGACTGGGCCTGATCACTTGGTTGTCCTGTACATGCTGTGTGATGGCACTCAAGATTATCTGCTCAATAACCTTCCCCAGCACTGAGGTCAGACTGACAGGCCTGTAGTTCCCTGGATCCTCCTTCCCGCCCTTGTAGATGGGCATCACATTTGCTAACCTCTAGTCAACCAGGACCTCCCTGGTTATCCAGGACTCTTGATAAAGGATGGCAAGTAGCTTGGTGAGCACTTCTACCACCTCCCTCAGTACCCTTGGGTGGATTCCATCTGGCCCCATAGATCTGTTTGTGTCTAAATGGTGTAGCAGGTCGCTACCATTTCCCCTTGGATTATGGGGGCTTCATTCTGCTCCCCATCCCTGTCTTCCAGCTCAGGGGCCTGGGTACCTGGAGGACAACTGACCTTACCATTAAAGACTGAGGCAAAGAAGGCATTAAGTACCTCAGCCTTTTCCTCATCCTTTGTCCCTATGTTTCCCCCCACATCCAATAAAGGATGGAGATTCTCCTTAGCTCTCCTTCTGTTGTTAATGTATTTACAGGAACATTTTTTATTGTCTTTTACTGCAGTAGCCAGATGAAGTTCTAGATGGGCTTTGGCCTTTCTAGTTTCCTCCCTGCATAACCTCATAACATCCCTGTACTCCTCCCGAGTTGCCTGCCCCTTCTTCCAAAGGTCATAAACTCTCCTTTTTTTCCCCGAGTTCCAGCCAAAACTGTCTGTTCACCTAAGCTGGTCATCTTCCCTGCTGTCTCATCTTTTGGCACATGGGGATGGCCTGCTCCTGCACCTTTAAGATCTCCTTCTTGAAGAATACCCAGCCTTCCTAGACTCCTTTGCCCTTCAGGACTGCCTCCCAAGGGACTCTCTCAAACAGTGTCCTGAACAGTCCAAAGTCTGCCCTCCAGAAGTCCAAGGTAGCTGTTCTGCTGACTCCCCTCCTTACTCCTCTAAGAATTGAAAACTCTATCATTTCATGATTGCTATGTCCAAGATCGCCTCCAACCGTCACATCACCCACAAGTCCTTCTCTGTTTGCAAACAACAGGTCTAGTGGGGCTCCAAACAAACTCACTCTAGCCTTTGTGGAGCTCCAAAACTGAAAACGTCCAGCAACTGCTCCTACACCAAAGGTGCCAGGACTGAAAACTGTTACTGGTCCTCTCCTTCCCTTAGCAGCACTTTCACAACACTAGAAATACTGGAGCTCTTCTCTTGCCTAGCCTCTTAATTGTCCCAACACTCACTCTCACTCTAGCCCTAGTGGAGCTCCAAAATTAAAAACATCCAGCAACTGCTCCCACACCAAAGGGTGGTCTATAACAGACTCCGACCGCGATATCTGTCTTGCTGAACTTCCCCCTGATTCTCACCCATAAACACTCAACTCTATCGTAACCATTGTTAAGCTCTAGACAATAAAACCACTCTCTAACACCCAGGGCTACCCGATCATCTCTCCTTCCTTGCCTACTCCTT
>VZTL01040928.1:0-76849 GCA_013400535.1 Scopus umbretta
GGTGGCCAAGGGGAGCCCTGTGGATGGGGAAAGCTGGTTCTGTACATGGGTGCCACAGCCTGGTGGTCCTGGTAGAGGTCATGGTGACTTACCAAAGGGCTCCTGATGCTCTCCAAGTCCCTCACAAGTGCCCAGCTGGCCGTGCTGCAGGTCTTCTCTAACGAGAGTGATACCTCACTGCAGCACCTTAGTCCTTATTAGGAAGAATAATGCTGATGGATAAATTAAGGAAATCAAAATCATACTGTTCGAGGCCCTCACAATGTGTGTGGGAAGAGCCAGAGTTCCCTGTCAGAGCAGACCCACCAGCCACGGATGCTCACGTTGGCAGCACAGCCCTTATTTTGGGACAGCCCTTATGTAACGCTGTATTTTTAAACTTTGTATTCTGAGGATTAAAGCACTGTGAGTAATGCGGCTAAACTCATTAAACTCCTTTAGATCCTCCTCACCCCTGAGAGGAAATGTTATTCACAAGTCACCGGTGACGTGGGTGGAGAAGGTCCCTCTGTAAAATAAAGATAAAGATAAAGAGGTTTTTGATGATAGTGATTGTTTGGAAGTGGTGAATGCAGGGGGGTTTCCTCCCTTCATGGTTTGCTGTGTAGCTCTGTGGCATGTCCCGTTCCCGGCTTGGCCCTGCATCCAGCTGGTGTAAGTCTCTCATTTTCAGAGAGACTTAGCAACCAGAATGGCATGTGTGTGAAAAGGGAGGCAAAAGCAAAAGAAAAATTATCCCAGGTAGCATGTTAGGGCCCCTGCTGATGCTCTCTGTTGTGTTTTCTTCCCCTCTGTTGCCGGTGACCTCCTCAAGCCCACAGCATCTCCTGCCTCCTCAGCTGACATGGCTCCCATCAGCTCCGGCTCCTCCACCTGGACCTCCTCGGGGCTCCCCTTCTCCTTCGTGTCCATGGCCACAGGGATGGGGCCTTCCTCCAGTGGCAGCCAGGCCACCGTGGCCTCAGTGGTGACCAGCACCTTGCTGGCAGGGCTGGGCTTCAGCGGTGGTGGCATCTCCTCCTTCCCTAGCAGCGTGTGGCCCACCCGGCTCCCCGCCGCGGCCGCCCCCAGCAAGCAGGCGGGACGGCCGGTGGTGGCCGCCACCGAGGCCGCTGCTGCCGCCTCCCCAGGGCCAGAGCGGGACTCGGCGCTGACGAAGGACGGCGAGGGAGCTGAGGAGGGGGAGAAGGATGAAAAGAGTGAAAGCGAGGACGGGGAGCGGGAACATGATGAAGAGGAAGAAAAGGATGCCGAGAAGAAGGAGAAAAACAGGGCGACGGCAGCCACGGAGGCACGCAATAGCACAGAGCCCAACGTAGCCCCGGCTTCGCCCAATCGGACTGCTGAGGAGGAAGGAAATAAAACCATATCGGGTGAAGAGCCAAACCAGAACGTTGCCCCCACGGCTGGAGGTCCCGTGGAGGAGAGCTTTGCCGAAGCAGACACTCAGCCCCAGCCGCTACCTTCCACCCAAGTGCCGCCAGCATTCACCAACGAACTTTACCTGGGGAAGATTCCAAGAAGACCAGAGACAACAAGAAAGCCTCCTCCAAAGGAGGACAGGTTTCCAGAGGAATACCCCTCAGATAACAAATTCATCACCATTAACCCAGGTGAGTGACCTCTGGAGAAACTGTTTTTACCAGCATAAGGTTGTTGGAAGATGACACAATCCAAATTCCATACTTATTTTCAGTAGATACAACATTTTTTGTGGTGCCTGGCTTCATCTGATGGGCAGGTCTTCACAGGACCCAACCCACAAATTGTTATTTGGGGGAGTAGAGCAGGAAGAATCATCCTTTTATTTTATTGGGACGGATTGGTCCTTGTAGCTTACTAGAAGAGAAAACTTGGAAAAATGTTAACGCCCAACATGCTGCAATAAGAATTTTGTTTTAAAAAAAAAAAAAAAAAAAGAGGGGGGAATGCAGTGAACTATAGCTGTGAAATTAATTTGGAAGAGCGGTTGCTGTGCCGAGCTGGTGTTTCATGGGAAGGCTGCTATATATGCTGTAAGCTAATTTAGTTTATCTGCAGGATTCTTCCTGTTTGGGCTTTAAGATATTCTCCCAAATAAGGGATCATCGCTGGTTTATTTCTCACCACAAAACTTACATGCTCTGATCTTCCAAGGCAAGGCACCTTTTGCACTAGAGTTACCTTCTTTTTTTTTCCTGTGGGGAAAAAAAAAACCCACCTTAGCCAGGTGTGGTGGGTTGACCCTGGCTGAACACCAGGNTCTTTCCATGGGTCCACAGGTCCTGCCAGGGGCCTGCTCCAGTACAGGCTCTCCACGGGGTCACATCCTCCTTTGAGCATCCACCTGCTCTGGTGTGGTGTACCCCATGGGCTGTAAGTGGATATCTGCTCCACCATGGACTTCCATGGGCTGCAGGGGGACAGCCTGCCTCATCATGGTCTTCACCACAGGCTGCAGGGGAATCTCTGGTCCAGTGCCTGGAGCATCTTCTCCTCCTCCTTCTGCACTGACCTTGGTGTCTGTAGAGCTGTTCCTCTCACATATTCTCACTCTTTTCTCCAGCTGCAGTTGCACAGTTTTTTTTCCCCCCTTCTTAGCTACGTTATCCCAGAGGCACTACCACCGTTTCTGATGTACTCAGCCTTGGCCAGCGGTGGGTCCATCTTGGAGCCGGCTGGCATTGGCTCTGTCAGACAGAGCAGCTTCTCACAGAAGACACCTCTGTAGCCCACCCCGCCCCACCAAAACCTCACCACGCAAACCCAATACACCAGGCAGACATGCATTTTCTATATTTGTCCTGATGAGAATTGCTGATGCTCCTGTACACACCAACCCTGGATGTATGTACCAACTCCACAGTATGTACACAGCAAATACGACCTTTTGGAAGCATGCCCAGGTGGTCTGCATGTGCACCAAACCCTGTGTAGTCAGGATTTGCTGCACAGGCCTACGCAAACAGGTATCTCACAGTGCTCCCAACTCACTGTGCAGAAATTCCAGTGCATATGCACATGTTTCTGCTAGGGGACCTCCAAGCACTGATGAGGAAAACAGATCTTATAACTGCAAGGAGCAAATGGAGTACATGCACATGGATGGATTTGTTTGCAGAGTAAGGACTGAGGTTTAGATAAGGTGACGAGTTTATCTGAGTGATTATGTGTATTACCACAGCATTTATAAGATAGTGCGCATTTTTTGTTTGGTTTTTTTACTATTATTCTTTATTTTGCTGATCTATAGACTGTTTTGTAGTTTTGTTTTTCCATCAAAACTGCGCTAGAGTTAGAGTACTGTGAAAAAAACTTAGATATTTATTTTTCCCTACATTTATAAACACAAAAATGCAGACCTTGTGCACTCAGTTATAGCTCTGAACCAATTTAAAAAACAAAGCTAAATCCAATCTTTAATAACACTTGTTACGGAAATGCTGACCTGACGCTAATGCTGTGAATCATAACTGTTCTGTAAGAGAACAGATTAACAATGCTGAAGCCAAGAAACCTGCACCAGGTTGTGCTGATTTTTTTTTTTTTTTAAAATACGCTGCTGTTTTTCTTGCTTCTCAACTGGAAACCGTCTTCAGAGTCCAGTGCTCCCATTGAATATGGTCCGAGATGCCTGTCAGGCAGCTTTCAACATGCCACTTGCCCTAATCACCTTTTTATCAGGAAGGAGGGAACTTGTCCTAGCCATGTACTGCAATGTTGGGAGTAAGCATTCAGCACCATTTAGGTTCAAACCCCAGCAATTCAATCTGCCTGGGTAAACCTGCCTCTGAAATAGTTGTCCTTGTTTCTTCCTGCCTTCTGCTTCCCTGTTTCTCATGTGCCGGTTTCTTGGATGGCCTGAGTACAATGTCCCTTATATAAGACCCAGAAAGGGCCTCATGGGTTATTCTCAGCCTAATAAATTGGAGGAAAGATGGGTAGTTTGATCTTGTTTCTTAGCTCATGACAAAAGGATCATTATTAGATTGGTTTTTATCCCAGGGTGAAGTTAAGTTGAAAAAGATGAAAATCAATGAGATGGGGAAGTATTGTTAATATTGCTAAGAAGTACTTACTGGTTATTGTGCATTGTATCCCCGTAGTCTGTAGTGATTTCTGTCTCTTTTTAGCATGCAGAGAACTATTACTGAAAGTTGTTCAATACAGCTTTGCCTCCTACTAGACAGCCTCTTTCAAGAGCTCTGTTCACCTGCAGGCTTGGAGGCTTGAAGTGAGGCCTGAAGACTGCACGCAAAGATGATCAATCTTGAAAGGACTCTGCAAATCAGGTTTTCCGTGCTTATATATGGAGGGAGGATAACTTACTAAATCACTGTGTCTTACAAAAATGGCTTCCATGTGTAGGAAAGGACGTCTGAAATAACCGGCACATGTTAGCTGGGGGAAAGGATAAGTGAAAAAGTTGCCTGCTTCACCCAAATTAACCTTTCTTCTATCTTGGTTAAACTTCCGGTGACATACACAGGATGAGGAGAAGGAACTGTACCATATTTTCAGCTTCCCAGACAAGCCTCTCCCAGGCCTCTCAGTGTACTGAAGAGAACACTCAGCAGCAAATGGCTGGGAATGGCTATTCAGAGATGAGAAAGGGCCCATTTGTGCCATTTTCATTGGGGTAGAGGTTCATTCTCTGTCCTTGACCTCCAGGTGGAAGAAGATAGGTTGATCACAAACCTGGTGACTCCCTGTCCAGGCATTGGGAAGGGCTAGAGTTTTTCAACTCTGAGAACATTTTGAGATGTTTCTTACTGGCTTTGGGACAGAGACTTTCAGCCTGAATCTGTTTGTACCAGATGTGAGGACCTTGTCCTTCAAAGTCTCTTCAGACAAGTCCTTCTTTTCTTTGCATGTTGTGTCACCAGGCTCATGCAGTGGATAGCTGAGGTCTACCTAACCTGGACTTTGCCCAAGCATTTAACTAGATGTGTCTGAGTAAGGCCTGGCTGGCCTGTTGGGAGTGCTAGCTCTGTGAGAAGACTCTTGGGAATGCAGGAGAAGGAGCTTTCCTCCAGACTGGATCTAGGTTGCCAAAGACACACATTAGCAAAACCCACAGCTGGTGAATTGGCCCATCAGTCAAACACTAGCATGAAGCCTAAGACTGGTTGCTTCAGCTTAATTGTTTTCCACAGTAATATGGAAATGTGCAGTTCATACAGACAGACCTGACCTAGCTCACGCAAGGAGTTGAGTTCAGTGAAACTCCAGACATAAGCAAGACACCTTCTTATGAGAAAGGGCCTTAAAGGTTTTCCATAACAAAGTAAACCTGAAATCAAGACGATGACCAGCGAAGCCAAGAGGATGCTGCCAGAAGTGTCTGAAAGCATTCCTGAGCATCAGGACAGTTAAAAGAGGGTGAAGGCCACTTCCAAAGTGAGCAGAAAGAACCCCTGCAGCTTACTGTGTGACATAGAGTGCAGAAACTTTTTAGATGCATCTCTTCGCCAGGAAAGTAGTTTTTAAAAAGCTGTCAAGTTTTCAAAAGTGGTTTTGTGAGTAGAAAGTTTAATCATTTTAAAGAGTAGAAAATTGTTTCATAACAATGTACACTTGTAAAATTAATTATATAGCATCAAATTAGCAGTTGTAAGGAGATAACTGAATGGGGAAGTACTCATGAGTGTGGATGATTAGAGGAGAACAGGGAACACATGAGAAATTACAGGGAAAGTGCGAGGCCAATTAGTACAGCAAGGCTCATTTTCTTTTAGTGCTTATTTCACACGCACATACACACACACCTCTCCTGAGGCCATGTCATTATTTTCCAAATGGCATTGGCCTCTCTTGTCTGGTGGTATCGGCCAATGCTAATGATTTTCTTCTGTCACTGAACGCTTGCTTGCATTCTCCTCTTTCATTTTCCTGATCATCCTTTTCTCTGTTTTGGTGCCCACATTAGACTAATTGTACCTTTGATCCGCTACTGTTACACACGCAGCTGCTCAGCATTGTCGGTGACTCTGAAACCTGAAAATTAGAAAAACAGCAATTAGAATGATGGTCTACCAAAAAAAAAAAAAAAACACCAAAAAAAAAAACCCCAAAAAAACCAAACCCAAAAAAACAACAAACCAGAGAAGGGAAAAAAAAACCCCTATCATGATTCAGTTTAATCAGGCTAGAGCAGATATCCCACAGAATTTTGGTTTGTTTTGCCAGACAGTTAAGCAGATCCTTTGTATTTGACAGGAGATAAGGAATGGGCTGTTGTGAGCAAAGTAATAGATGTCTGGTTGGGGCTTTTGCCTGAGTCATGAACTGGGACTGAGAACAGAGACATGGGTTTGGTCCTTGATCCGAACTTCAGCCAGGTCCTCCCATCACTCAGCGTTCACCCACTTCTGCCGAGTTCCTCCCATGAGAGGGCTTTGTAGAGAAATCGTGATGTACAGGGTTCAGTTTCAAGCCTGGTGTATGCTTTTAGCAGAGACTGAATTTTGGTTTTTAGAATGGTCTTTGCCAGGTCTGAGGTTACAAAAGCCTTTTGGAGATAACCTCATTAAGAGCATTAAACATCTGTGTAATTCTTTCTTTCTCCATACGTGGCAAGCATTATTAAGCTGTGTTTTCATGTGGCACTTGAGCCGTTCTGCATGGCAACCTACAGGAGCCAACAGCAGAACGGCGTGAAAATAAAAAGACTGAATTATTTGATGCTTGCAAACTATGAACTTCAGATATCTGACATCAGGATTAAATATGATTGGCATCTGTTTACAAAACAGTGAAAAGCCATGCTTAGTTGTGCACAGCCTGTAAGTATGATTACTGCAGGAATGCCTTTAAAGAAATAGGGAGAAAATAGCTGCTCGATGGCATGAGCTTGTATCAAAGGTAATACTGCCTTTAAAAACATGTTTTTGCCTTTTCATCACTTAATAATATGGTCAATACTATTTTCCAGACTTAATTGATTCCTTTGTATAAGTCCATAATTTCATTTACTCAAAAGAAAGATAAGCCCGTGACTTTCTTTGAAGTGACCAGATGATCTGAGGCAATTTGGCAGCGGGGGCTTTCTTTTGGCCTGCAGAACACACGTATTGTCATAGTCAACACTGTCTGTAATGGCACAGCAAACAGACTTTGTCCTGGCAGTTTGTGGAATGGATGATAAAGGTAGATAGGTTATATATTACAGCTATGGTGGAGTATTATAACAAGCAGTGTTACTTAAGGGAAATAAACATGTTTCTATTCTCAAGAACCAATTCCCATGAAGATACAGAAAAACGGTATATTTCACAAATTGTAGAGTGCCTCTTTCTTGCCCTGACCTTTGTGCAGGAGTTGCACTGCCAAAGCCTCCCTCACTGCCTAATGCCCTCTAATATTCTTTGTGCCAGGGCCTCATCCATCCAGGGCCTGGATGGAACTGCTAAATAAGTGGTGCACAGGAGTTCTGGATTTTTCCAGACGCAAGGGTGGATTTAGCAGTGCCGGGACTTGTATCGTGCGGGACCTCCTGAAACAGATATGCTGTAATAATTTTTATTCCTTCCTACTGGGATGAATTCCAAGCCAGTAAAAGGCAAACTGAATTAATTCAACGAAGGCATATGCCACTGGAAACTGTTTACATTTCTTAGCAAAAATGGAGTTTCCTGGTCCATTTTTTTAAGCTTTTTTTTTTTTTTTCTTCCCCCCGAAGTACAGCGTATGGTGGGCACCATTACGAGGATATGCTGTTGATACTACCAAGGCTCAACATTCTTGCTTTGGAAAAGAGTGAAATGCTGACTATTTTTTATTTTATAAAATTTTCTTATGTAGGAGAACAGGAAGCTATAAAGGCCTAGATTTGTCTTTTTTTGTTTGTATTTTTTTCAACTCGTTCTCCAAGTTACCCAGTGTGCTGCCTTTTCTTAGGCTCTTCTGCCATGACACTCAAGAGACAGGCGCCAGCATTCCAGCTGTATCGCTGTACTTATGGCCCCAGCTGTCATTCTAGTACAATTTTTATTGGCATTGGTTTGTTCAAGCTCTCTCAACACTTTACTTAAGCAATAGAAAGCACCTAAGACTTTTTGTTCAAAGCCAGTGCAGGAACGGTCTCTTTTTTTCTGAAGCATATCACTGCTTGGGCATTCCCAACTGGAATTTCAGGGCCAGCCATCAGCATGCGGGAATGGCATTTGCTATTCTGGCACTCAGCATACTGAATGCCTTCTTATCCTCACATCAGTGGTATAGGGAGTTGGCAGGGCCAGATAAGTGTGTTCTCCACAGTAGACTGAGTAAGAGGAGCATCGTGAGCACTGCAGAATTTAATAGTCTGCACTGGGACTCCAGCCCATGCTGTGCTTACAATGGAATTTAATTTTCTTCCCATGCAAAGAGAAACATATGTTTTTGTGTTGAAATACGTGGAGGTGAAACTAAACATAATACTGTCCTTGGAGAGAAATGAAGCAACACCCTAATGGATGTAACGTGGTGGGACTGCTTGGCTCTCCTATTAAGTTTTATTACATTGCATGGGTTTTTGCTTTGTCCCTTTTACCATTGTGATTAGTAACACTTACCTCACAGGCTTAATTTTTTCATGCTGTTAATGATTTGAAATGCACTGATAAAAATGGATGCATGAGGGCTTATGATTTTTCCAAGTTTGGCAAATGCAGAGAATAAGCCTTTGCTCTAGTTTTGGGGTTGTTCTTTTCCTTATTCTTTGCTAGTCAAGGAAATCAAAGACCTGTCTTAAAACTGGTATGTTGTATATTATTAGTACGCTGCGAAGACGAAAGCTCACCACGTGCTCGAGGTACAATGTTGTGTGCCTGTTCTGCAAAGTGGCACTGTTGGTAACCTCAGTAGCCTTTCTTACTGAAGTTGGAGACAACTGGCTACTCATCTCTCTTTTGATCAGTTCTATACTCAGCACACGTTCACTTCCCCCAAACATCCCTCTGATTAGCACCTCATTTAGGCTGCTTGCTAAAGGGCACTACCTCCATCAGCCTAGTTCTTAAAACTGGAAAGATTTCTTGCTGGGCTTGCAGCAGCCTGCAGCCTTGCTCTGTTTTCAGCAGTCAGGCAAAAGCATTTACAATTAACCTTTACTTCCATGTTAGTTGAATTTTACTCCTGCCTATGGAGGAGTATAATCTAAATGCTATTAAAATAGAGTATGACTTCATATTATGTGACATCTGGTGACTTCCAATTATCTGTGTTTTGCCTGCCTACAGTGAAAAGGCAATTATGTTCTTCTGGTAGGATTTGCAGCAGTTTCAGAAGATATGATAATACAGTCCTGAACGAGGGCAAGGAAGCACATTGGTAAGGAAAGACTCACGTAGGCTAAAAAGTAGAAGTCAAGTGCATACATTTCAATCCTCGTTCAAATCTGAAGCTGTTTACACTAATCCTTTCCCATTACATTCTGTTGACAGGTATTGATCAACTACCGCCTGTTTGTTAGGAAACATGAATAAGATACAGAATCCGCTTCTGTATTTTTCTTTTATCATTTTTTCTAAAACAATTTATTTGTCAAGTCTACATGAATTTGCACAGATTAGATGTCTTTTGAAATACGTTGACACCGTGTCTGTGCTCATTGGCTCCAGTACTTGCAGAAGCTCTAGATTATTCATCTTATATATGATACAGTTCTTTTAACAAGATGTCATGCAAAAAGTGAAACGGAGTTACTCGGCCAGATCTCAGGATATTGACCAACTTTAATTTTGTTCAAAAGCTGTGGCATAATGATTTCTTCTGTCAGTTACAACACATCCTATCCGTTCATTCATCCATCCATCTTGACAATCCATATGCTAAAAAGTGCTTTCGTATGCAGTAACTCACCAGATTGTGACAATTCCGCAAATGATGTGACATGACACCCAACATGTTGAGGATTTTTTTATTTTAAGATCGTTACCAAGAAATTTATTTCTGAAGCAAAGTATTACACTGAGCTTTGCAAACAGGGCTGTCCTCTAGTGTTGAGAAACAGAGTGCATTTATCTGCAGATGCTGATGACTGAGCAAAGCGTTTACTTTGTTACCGTGCTGACCAAAGTGGGGTACTCCACATCGGATAAAGGTGCTTGCACAATAGAGTCCTAAAATTGCCTGTAAGACTGTAATTACAGGCATTAGTAAAATCCAAGCCATATGTGGCAATAAACACCATACTTCCGTGCTGTCATGTCTCAGACTAAAGACAAATGGAGTCCCACCCTGCAGCGAGAAGATCTTTGCTCTGTTTACTCATACCATGTAAAACGGACAAGCTATTTGTTTTGCTTACACATTGTTCCACACAGTAATTTTCTTTCCATTTAGTGATTGGTTTTGTTATGTGTTTAACACACAGCTGACAAGAACAGCTCCAGCATGGCCACGAGACCTTCTCCTGGTAAAATGGAATGGATCATCCCACTTATTGTGGTCTCCGCGCTGACCTTTGTGTGCCTCATTCTTCTCATTGCTGTGCTTGTCTACTGGAGGTGAGCCCGTTTTCTTTTGATTGGAAACTGATTATGATTTAAAACACATTTCAGGTGGTGTTTTTGAATGTGGTCCTGGTTTTTTTATTAGATGTTACGGTGATGGATGCATTAGATAACTCTCTGGATGCTAGAACAGCTCTGTTGGTTAACTATTCAGCTGTCTTAAATATTGGAGCTTGGTGGAGCTCTAGCAATGGTAGAGCCAGCTATAATGCTGACAAATATTTTCACAATTAGTCCCTCTAATATAGTGATAAGAAGGTATCATTGTCTTGACCTTCAGGAAGGGTGGTCACGGAAGAAAAGCCCAGTGAGAAAGACTGGACTTGATTCCATGGGTGGCTTTGCCACAGACCTCCTGTGTGATCTTAAGCAGTTCTTTTCTTCCTCTGGCTGTACTTCAAGAAAGAGGGATAAGGTTGTTTCACGTTACATAGCAATGGTCTGGGTAGGAGTTCTTTAGCATTGGTGAAGTGTTCGGAAGTGCAGTCTGCAAGGTCTTGAAAGTAAAGATTGCCTCTTTACAAAGTGATGCTGTCCTTTATACCAATGGACATTGGTTCAGTGGTGGAGACTAGGACTGGCATCGACAAATCCATCTCCATTTGATTTGGAGTAAATTAAAACCTGCAGCACTTTCTTGTGGCAGAACTAGAATGCGAAGACATCTTATTTGTCTGGTAGTGAAAATTAACCAGGGGATTAGCCTCATAGAATGTACTTAGGAATTATTTCAAAATCTGATTAGATGGGACACAGAAAAGTAGTTTTGATGAGAAATAGCAGTCCATTGATCATTATATTTGCAGAATCAATTTTTAAAAACTACTAGGCTGTTTTTCAGTACACCCATTTCGCTGACAATTAATTGGCCAAATTGGTGAGGCTGGGAACATTTGAAAGAATATTAATAAATAGATGACAATAGTCTTGTGCAAATAATTTCTATTAACATTTGCAAGTAATTAACATCAAGACAATGAATAAAATTGCAGTAATGTGTGCACAAAAGCTGAAATAGGAAAGGTTCTAAAGATCCCATTGGAGTGTCCTTTCCTTCAATACAGATTTTCTTCATTTGAAGGGCTGAACTTGGTCACATTCACAAGGCAAGCCCTTGAAGGGTATGGTATATCCTGAAGCACTGTAATGAGGCGTTAGTAATATTTATCTTGCATTGATACAAAATGCTCTTCTAAGGAGGAAAGGTTTTGAAATAAAATGCTAACAGCCAGTATCAAGAAGAATGTTGGTACCTCTCATTGTTTGGAAAACATTTCCATTTCCTGCAATTTCACTAATGAATTGAAAGAAATAATTGCAAATTTAGTGTTCAGTTTGCTGAAAGACTAACAATACCGTCCCTGAGAAGATATTAAAGTTGGAAAGTACTGGCTTAGTTACCAATAGTTAGGGACTAATTTTTTATAAATATTGGCTTGTATTATAAACCATAATATTACTCGAGTCTAAGGTTAAGATATGTTATTTACAGTTAAATACTTTTTATCTTCAAAATTCCTAACCATCCACTTCATAAATTTTTTATTTGCTTCATAATAACAAGGAAGTACATGAAACAAGGAAGATGCATGAACAAAGACTTTAACTGAAACCAACCTACTTTTCCAGTAATATTTGTCATTTTGCATATGGACAGCAATTGTTTCATATCTGCTCTCCATAATAAGCACGAGTGGTTAACATTCATTAATAGCTTTGGTAAAATTATGAGCATTGACATTAATACCCCTGACAGCAGTGGATCCATTTTTTTGTGTATAACTGATACTAAAAAAAAAGGTGGAGATGAAAAATTAATATAGACATGGGAATTATGTCATGTAGCAGTCAAAGTTTTTTGATAAATATGAATCAACGAATTGAGGAACAACAAACTAACTTGAGAGCTTAAAAATAACATCCCGCGTCTACCTTTGTAATTCTGAGGATTTTTTAACAAATACAGAGAGCATAGAAAAAAAGTCAATGTGTGTTTTAGGATAAATCAACAAGCAACTAGAATACAAATCACCCACAGTAACATTTCGCGTTGTGCAGACCATGTCACTGAAGTGGCAACACAGCATTTTGTGTGCCCTTTTCAGTGTGATTACCTTTCCTTAGGAAAAATAAAATGTTTATCTCTGTGAGTTTTTTAAAGTAAGGAAAAAACAGATCCCAAAACACTGTAGAGTCTAATTTACAAGTTTGAAAGGAACAGTGATCTGGATTTTCGGGAAGAAAGACTTAGCTTAAAATGTAATGGGCAACATATGGAATAATTTGCTAAATAACACCATCAAAGCAAATGGCATGAAAATGAGTTTGAGACAGATTTTTCAGTATGGGAAGCATGGTATTGAAGTGCACAGCAGAGAAACACTTGTTATGAAAGGATAACCCTCAAGGGGACAGGCATGCTGGACCAAGGGGTCTTCTCTTGCACAGCAGTTCTTTGTTTTGGTGTGAGAAAAAACATTACAAAACAAAACCCGGAGAACTAGAAAATGTGGAAGAGACATAGTTACCCTTCGGCAGTACATTTTCAGGGTAAAACAAATGATATTTTCACTTTTGTGTTTTTGAGCATTTGTGGGATTAGATGATTTGAGACCAGAGGTGACATAAGTAGAACAATGAAGCAGAGCGAAGCCTTCTGCTTGTTTGCGTTGCATCGATGCCCTGCTATCCAGGGACCAAAATAAGGAGTTGGGAGGTTGCTTGTGAAGGTCTGACAAAGCGCTTACCTCTGTTTGGATCCTTTGTAACTCATTCCATGATACCGCAATGAAATAAGTTTTGTGATGATGTCTTGTTGTAAGGAAGTTTCATTTTCTGTTCTCTTTATTTGAAGAGGAGAGTGATAGGAAGCAGTCACTGCTTGATGAAGCTTCTCCTTTCTTTATCTGTTGAGCTTCCATGCTGTGTTCATTAGAGACTTCTTGTAATTGAATATATTTGGAAATGATCTGTGCCATTTCTGAATGAGACTCCCTTATTTGCAGAGGTAATTTGCTGTTCTCAGTTCCTTTTCCATGTGGATCCTGGACAAATGGTGAAAAAATATGATTGATGTTGAAAAGAAGGGGTCACTTCCGTCTTTTTAGCATGATGGCCACCTCAGTAATGAAAAGGGATGGGAACTTGCGGGCAAGCAGCAGCTCTGAATTACCTTTCTACTAAAGTTTCCTGAATTCAGTACTTTTAATGGCACTGCTGTGCAAAGAGGGCTATGTGATTTTAAGTTGGTAGAGTGGAAAATAAACTAGGTCAGCATAATGAAGCTGCAAAAATTGCACTGCCTCTTATCCCAGAACAACAAGGAGAGCACCACCGTGGGATGACCAGGAGCCATAAGGTTCGCTGGGGCTGGTTGACAGTTAGGCTTCCTGGGCAGGAAGGACAATGATGGCTGTAATTTAAGTTTGCTTCTGTGCATCTTTGATTCCTCTTGAGGAAAAGCTGGCCTGGCTGATCCTTGAGCTGTCATGGGCATGATGAAGGGGACTGTTGCTCCCAGGACCTCTAGTGCTTGAAATTGATTTCTTGTAGCATCAAGTCAAGAATTTGAGTCTTAGCAGACTGAAAAGGTGAGGAGACCAGATCCTTGTTTTACTCAACATGTAAATTCACCATTCGCTTCTGCCGTGGCACAATGGGATTTCTTTTTCTGCTTTCATTCCTTTCATATTGGTTCCTGAAATTGTGTGCTGTAGGGACCATCACTGAGTATTTCTGAGAACTATTCATTCGGATTTTAGGATCTTCTGTTGGAGCACTACTAGCTCATCTAGAGCCCCTTAAAACAT
This sequence comes from Scopus umbretta, assembly GCA_013400535.1. NCBI lineage: Eukaryota > Metazoa > Chordata > Aves > Pelecaniformes > Scopidae > Scopus > Scopus umbretta. The sequence goes on from VZTL01040928.1 coordinate 14,285, forward strand.
GTGCATTGTAAGGTACAGTTTCCCAAGTGCATTATTGTTGCATTCCTGGGCATTTGTTTTGCATCTGTGATTTTATACCCAAACTCAGTATCATGTGATCCTTCTGCAGTTCTTCAAGGTCGGTTTAAAATTTGACTTGGATTGCCTGCAGTCTTTGCCACTGTTATTCTCACAGCCTTTTCCGCGAGCTCTGAGAATTGCAGAGAGTGTTTGGTAGTGACCTCCAAACTATTTAGGGATTGAGTGTGACTTCGGTTTTTTTGCAACAAGGCGAGTTCCTATAGCATGCTGAGCCATAATATGGCTTGAAACATGTCTTTTCTAGCACTTCCGCTGTATTCTGTTGCAAATTGAACAAGTCCTGAGTATTGACACTTTAAGGGAAATCCAGGGTCAGTGGCACTTTCTTTTTCACAGAGGTGCAGGAAGGTGAATAGAGTTGGGAAATCAACTAAGATACTTTGATACACATTAACTTCTGTCATTTTAGGAAAAAACGTATTTTAGGAGAGACTGGTGACCTTCCACTGTTTGTTTTCCATTCTAATTTTTAATCTAAATACTACAATGCTATAGACTGTGGTTTCAAAGGGAAAAATAAGCTGAGAATATTAAGAAGCAATTAAGATTTTAGAGTTTAGCCAACAGCAACTTTTAAATGGGAACTAAATTATAGCCATTTCTCATTTTCAGCTAAAAGGAAGAAATTAATTCACAACTATAGCTGGAGAGTTTTCTTTTTCTTTCTTTTCACCAGATACCATAATTCACCTCTGAATTATTGCCACCATCAACATCGTGATCCCAAAGACAAAGCAGGAATATTGTATTGCATTTCTTATTAAATCAAGCTGTTTATACAGTGCTAATATGTTTACATTCAGGAGGGATTTTTGGAACAACACAGCTGCTGCCTTTCAAAGAGCAAGCAAGCTTGCATTGCTTGTTTATAGTCATGGGTGTATATGAGACAGCTTGGGAAAAAGATGCCTTTAATTTTCCCTACGCAAAACCCTATAGAATTTAGTAGACAGTGACAGTTTTCTTAGGTTTTTGTTAAGCATCCTGTTGAATTTAACAGAATCCTTGGGACAGGTCCTGTGGCAGAGCCTTGTACTTCTCTGGCGGTACCTTTCTGTGCAGGAGAAATGGCATTGAGCACCAGGAGATGTGGGTTCTTCTTCTGACTCGCCCATTGATTTTCCGTGTGACCCGGGGCCAAGTCACTTACGGTTTGACAGTATTGTTGTTGAACTCGGTGGCAAAGACCTCACTGGGAGCAAGCTCAGGTGCTCAATATTTTGGCATCTGAGTCCTGTCGCTGATAAAATAGTACCAAAGAAGGTTGGTGAGCTGTATTTGTGACTCAGTTTGTAATATAGAAATGAAAACTGCAACATCAGACCAAGAACTGTTGTAGTTACCAGGTCTAATAACTGTGCCTTGGAAAACTGCCTTTTGGTGTTAAATTCTGGGGAATGTGCACAGCTCCATAGCTAAGACTGTTAAAATTTCTATGGGGAAAAAAAAGAACTTCTGCCTGTAGCAGGTTGTAAAAAGTGCTGAAATTGTTATTTGAACCTATCTCTGGGTTTTATTTTATGAGTATACAATGTGTTGTTCATCTACTGTACTGATTGAAAAAGGAACATTGCAAATTTACAGACCATTGTAAAATTGCTTGCTTACAATGATAAAAGCTGCTTTCAGCTTACTCTAAAATATTCGTGATTCTGCTCATTTTCGCACTCTTGAAGGATGCTAGGTGGTAAGACTTTCTGAGAGCCTGTGTGTTGATTTTAAGAATGCCTCGGGTGCAGTTGCGTGAGTGTTTATTTCAGCAGCAGCAGTTCAAGCAGCCTCCTGCTTTCCTGCCCTTGTTCTGCCCTCTGTGATACCAATGCAAATGTTTGTGTAACCATGTGAGGAGCTGGACTGAGAAATAATCCACTTTTGTTTTTTTTTAAAAAAAAAAAAAACAGGAGAGGGGAAAACAGATTAGCTCCCAGTGTGGTTCATACAGTAACCAGGCAGAGTTGTACCAGCATAACCGAGGAACCAGAGCAAGGCAGGAATGAGCAGGAGGGATGGGGATGCTTACGCTGATACTGCCCCCAGTGATGCCTGAGGACCATATACAGGCACTCGTGCTCAGCGTGAGGATGGCAGTGCCCCGGCGCACAACCCGTGTCATCGCCGTCGCTGAGAAGAATTAGCCAAGAAGGGCAAGAGATCTCCTGAGCTGGGAGACGGGCAACACCACAGGGAGATGAGGGGAAACGTGGAGGTGAGTGGCATGCCTGAACCCCCTCGCAGCTTCCGTCTCCTTTTTAGCGACCAGATATGCCCTGCTCACTCCAGACAGGACGTGCCTTCGTTTTCCTCTGGGAATAGCCACGTCTAGTCTCATACGACGACAAACAGCCTCAGAGGGATGGGGATGGGGCAGATCACTGCCTGGCAAGTGGGATGCAGCCCAGCCTGATTTGGAGCCCTCTGATCTCCCTGCCTCAACCCAGGCAATGCAGGAAAAGCACTTCAGCTTTTATTGCAGAGGATCCAGGTTGTGTTTGATTTTTCCACTGATGGAGGTAAAAGTACTGAAGTATTGGGCCCTTTTGCGTGCGCTATCTCAAAGCACTGCTCGTTTTCATTAAAGGGGAGCTGGCCTGTGATCAGCTCCCTCTTATCCCGCATGGGCAACCGAGCTCATCCTTTGCGCTGATGGCAGGCAGCTCGCTTTCAAGCCTGAAGCTTAGGGCAGCTGCCGGTTGCTTGTTCTAGCTGTTGGTATCGCTCTTTGAGCGCTTGTCATTCTTCCATTATGAAGAAAATCAATATGAAAACTACTCTGACAGCATCCCTGCTCTTTCATCTGGCAACGCACAGCCTGAGGCGAGAGGGGAAAAGCCCACGAGGAGATGCGTTAATGCCAAACCGTAGCGTGCTGCTGCTGTTCCTCCCGTTGTCGGCTTGTGGACTTTCATCCTCTCCTCTTGCAGGGAGCTGAAAAGGATCCGGCCCGGCTGTTTCCAAGGGTGGTGGGCATTTTCTCCCTGCGTGAAGGGCTGAGGTAGGCGAGAGCAGCTGTGTGCAGGGGAGCCTGGGACGCTGCACCCCGCGCAGCCATTCCTTCGCAACTTCTTGTTCAATAACTGTTTCCCAAATGGCTACTTTAGGGCCTTTTTAGAAATCACAGGAGTTGTCAGTTGTTATAGTAACGGACCCCCTGCTGCTGAATTGGCCCTGAGATGCCCATTTGGGCTTTTGAACAGACTAACTCATGCTCATTAGACAAAAAAGAGAGAGAGACAGATTTGCAGATGGAAAGTTGCTTTTTAAGCATGTTGGATGATCTGTTAAGAACTACACTGTGGGAAGGGGCATGTTCTCTCATTATATGCCTGTTACTTTTACTCTTCTTTAATTAACACTAGTTTTACTTTTTCTTGCAAACCAGAATTCTGCAAGATTTCCATTTCCTCACTGGTGAGGCCGGTAGTGAGCTGCTGCTTTACAAACCAACAATTTTTGTCTTGAGAAACGAAAGAAGTTGGAGAGGGATTTGCCAAGTTTAAATGCAGACCAGTGGTGATTTCCAGAACTATCAGGATATCTACAAAACTCAGAAAATAGTACTTTTAGTCCTAATTATACAGCATCAATACAAACAGATGTTTGTAATTATACCAACATCAAAAATCAGTAAGCACACTTTGACCCAGGAACGTCCCACTGCAAGGAAAATGGCACAGCCTAGATTTTTCTTCAGGTTTAAACCTGAGCAGTCCCATTGATGTTAACAGAGTGACTCCTGAATAACCAGTATCAGCTAAATGAGACCTTGCCCTCGTAAATTTGAGTCCGCATGACTGAAGAACCTGTATCGCCTCGTACGGGTTCTTGAGAATATGCAGTTGCAATAACAAGTTACTTCTTGCCACGTATTTGAAGCCACCTTCTTCCTATGTCACACATGTCCAGCCTTCATCTGAATTTCATGAAGCAATGTTCTCCTCTCAGCTCTCCTGTAAATGAACAGCAAATCCAGATTTATAGCAGGCTGGTGTATCTCCAGGTGTAAATAAGAGAGGAGTATGGTTGCTCTAGTGCGATACACCTTTTCTGTGAGAAAGTCAGTTAGACCAGATGGGCAGGCAGGGTTGTTAGCGGAGAGGGGAAGCAAGTGCTCTAGTACATGAAAGGGGTCTGCAAGGAATATGTGATCTTCCGCACCTATTGTGCTGGGGATGAGGAGTCTTTGGTTTAAATTGCAGCAAGAGAGAAATTTAGGTTTGACATTAGAAAAAGCTTCATGATAGGAAAGACAATAAAGCGGTGGTCTACAGAATTTCCATCATTGCTAGGTTCCAAAACAAGGTTAAGCAGCCATTCCTCAGGAGCACTGCAGGAGTTATTGATCCCGCACAGGAGCTTCAAGGCCCATTCTCCACAGCTGTGCAGTGCAAGCTTCAAAGCACCGATGGAAGCATGAGAAAAGAGGAGGAATGGTGTATTGTGATAAATTGTCCTGTAAATCACAGACTAGAAGCCTGAAAAAGGTTTGGAAGACACAGTTTAAATGCATCACATTTAAAGTGAATAATGTGAAGCCGATAAAAAAGCACATCTAAGAACTAGGGGAAGGAGGGCGGGAGGGCTCTAGCTTTGGAGACAGAGTGAAAGGAAGATACAAATGGGCAGGAAAGAAACTGCAAAGGCAGCTTGCAGAGGACAACTGTGTCAGGAGACCCACAGGTTGGTGGAAAAAAAAATCTGTTTGGAGTTTTGTTCCATCTGTTCTCCTGCAGCAGGGAGCCTAAGAGTAGGGAAGAGTTAAGAGTACAACAATGATTTGAAGTTTAAAAACAAAACCGAGGAGAAGGGGTTGGTGTAGCTGCGATTTGTTGCCCCTGTTGTGTGTTACCTAAGGCACCATCCGTACTGCACGTGCCAATACTGCCCCGTTATCAGCAGTGAGTGCCACCATGAGGCCACCCCTGGTGCCAAGGGCAAAGACTGGTGAGCAAGCACCTAGCGTGACTGAATCTAGGCATCCCTGGAGAGGCTATTACATGGAAGTATTTTCTGGCAAAGGAGATAGGGAATGGCGATTGCTCGAAGAGCTGTGAAAGCACACATGCCAGTGCCAGCAATCCTGGTTGCCTGCTGGATTGTGATTATTTTTAACAGCACCTGTAAATGAGAACTCTCACTCTGAAACATGCATGTTCCTCAGCTCCTGAGATGTTCATACCATGTGGGTCAGGTGTGTGAACATTGTTTCTGCAGGCACTTTTATGGATGTGGCCATTGAACTCAGTGGGAGCCCAGATCTGCATCACCTTTATTTTAAAAGATAATGTCAAGCATGCAATTGTAAGTCCAACAACAGGAGAATACATGCTTGGGTTGTGGAAGACTAGAATTCTAATATCATGTTGGTGACCCTAAAAACTCCCAAACAAAAAAATACAGGTTTTTTTTTTATTATTTTTAATCTGCTGTACAATGTGTCCCATAAAAGCGGAGACATTTAGGCTATGCTTTGCCCACAGGCCCACACAGGCCATCCCATTCATTAAAGGGGATGAAGTTTATGCAGAAATCTTGGCAGCAAGTTGGAAAACTGCGTTGACACACTCCTCACCACTTTGTCTAGAGTTGTAACAACATTTTCCCAACATTTCCATAAATGCTTTCTTCAGCAGCGAGAGCAAAGGGGAGCAGGCAAGGGCAGCTGAGGTCAGGCAAGGAGGGATCTGTGGCGTGGCTGCAATTGATCGCTCTGTTTTGTTTCTGTGGAACTAATTAAATGGATTAATTGCAGACTTTTTTTCTCTGGAAATGCCTTCCCCAGTGCTGCTGTAATGGTGAGATTTTGAAAAAAAAGAGCAAGATTTTGTCTGTGCAGTGACTGGATTAAAGGTAGTTAATTTGAATGAATATTTTTTAAAAATTCAAGTCTTCTAGTTAAGCTCCATTAAGAACTGGTTTGTAGGTGCTGAGAAATAGCATGCCGTGAGGAGTATGTGTTTTCTGATAAGCACAGCAGTAAAGGATGCCAGGTACCACTGGCTTCTCTTACTCATCTGTTAGGTCTTTCGCAAGCTAGTCTACAGGAAACTTCTATACAACTTTAAAATTTTTGAACTCTGGCTTTTAAAGCTACAATCAGTATTTTAAAAGAGAAACAAATTTCACAATGCTTTTTGTGAAATTAAATTCCTTTAAAAACAAAAGAAGACTACTTCTTAAGAAGATGGACGCATTCTTTTTCTGTTCCTCTTCTCAGCTCAAAGAAACAATTTATTAACCCATTGTTGTTTGATCTGTTGCTAGCTTGTGTTTTCTATTGATCTGTTGCTAGTTTACACCTTTTCTGTAATATTCTTAGTATGTAAGAGTATGTCTTAAAGCGTATACAGGTATCTCTGGACTAGATTCCCTCTCATAAATTGTTAGGTTCAGAGCTAGAGGAATGTCTTGGACAAACTGTGAATGAAATATCCTATAATACAAGTAGATGTACCCGGAGGGAACAGTATACCTCTGCTGTGAAACTGTGAATTAACCACAGCAACCAGATAAATTATATTTTTTCTCTCTCCTTGTAACCGTAAAATATAGCTATTGAAGGGCCCTGTGCTGTCCTAAGTCCCACAGCAGCGTTTGGACTAACATTAGCACTAGCTATTTCACAGCAGGATGCGGTCTGAGTGTAAAATTATAGGGTAAGAATATTAAATCAATTCTGTGATCTTAACTGGTTGAATAAATACTACGAATCAGCAGCCTAGTAAAACAATAACAAGCAGAGGTGGACTTAATTTTACTTTTCTTAAAACCTGTGCAATTCAGGAAAAAACAGCGCCTTGGAATGCACAACACATGTTGTGCTGCTTTTACAAATGTTGCAAGCAGGTGAATTCATTCAGTTTATTGTAGAACACTGAGTTTGTTTATTTAAAAGAAAAGGTTTCTTCTATTGCTACAAACAGCATGTATCTTACTCTGTTGACTTACAGGTTAAAATCCATTTGAGCTCTAAGTTTTAAGCAGAAACAGGTGTAGGTGCTATGCCCAATTCTCAATTCATGGGTTTTTTTCATGTTTTGGAAATCCTGTCTTTTCCAAAATAGAAAAAAAAAAAAAAATTTAAATATCCTACAAAGTGGTATTTAAAAGTAATAGAAATAAGCCCAATTGGAATCTTTAAAATGCTGTTAATTTAAAAAAGAAAGAAAAAAGAAAAGAAATCAGAACATTTCTCAATAATTACAGATGTTCTATTCTGTGAAGGCTCAAATTTGTTTTTTAATTTCCTTCTGATTAAATTATCAGTTAAGCGGATATATTTCTGTATAGTGATTCACTCTCTAAAACCATTTTTTAACCACTATCAGAAAGTTTCTACTGAGTGCTGATAAAATTCCTCACATTTTGTAGCAGCATGAGCTTATCTTATTCACTTCCATGTCAAATATGTTTTAAGCCGTTATGGATCGAGGCATGTTTTGTCATGCCACAGGTTGGATGATGCTGCATCCCTGCAGATGGGGGCTTCTCCAAGTCATGTATAAAGGGACGTTTTTCCTTTTGCACAGGCATGAGGCTGGTGGTACAGGTGCTCCTCAGCTGGAGCAAATCCCTCACTAGCAGTGGATGGAGATAGGAAATGGAGTTTAACCCTGCTAACGGGTATTTGGCATAAATGAGAGTTTTGAATGGGGGTGAGAGAATAGCCCTCTGCAAGGCAGGCGGGGGGAGTGCATCTCCTAAACCCGTTGTGGGGAATTACATCTGCCAGCCTCACAGTTTATTATTAAGAGCTGAGTGGTTCATCAGTGAAGAGGATTTTACGCTGTTTAGAGAAGCGATCAAAGTAAACTGGCCTGCAAGCTTTCCATCTGCTTTCCAGGTTTTCTTAAGGTATTTATTTCCCCAGGCTGGTTAATGCTGAGAGGAGGCATGTGGAGGGACAGGCACCGCAGAGGCAGAGGGTGGTGAGCCAGGACCAAGGAGATCTTCTTCTCCTGCAGTGCCAGGCTGTGCTCCCCTGGCAGCTGTGGTACGGGTGAATACTGCAGCAGTTGTACAGATGAATATTGTAGCAGTTGTACAGTGCCCACAGTACTGAGTACACGAGGACTTCCAACCACATCATAATTAAAAATTATAAGACTCTTCAGAGTCTTACAAGTTTCCTAAACTTCCGTGTTCATTGGTAGTAGCAACTGGTATTACAGACATGAAGTGAAAGCTGTGAAGGTGCAGTCCTCATACCTGTCTTTTTCTTTTTTTTTTTTTTTAAATAAAAGCCTAGGATATAAAAGTACCAGAATGGTTAGTCTCTTCCCATTCATACAGCTCCTTACTTTTGAAGCGTTCAGGGTGCTGTTTCAATCAGGGACTAAATGGGTTTCCTTTGCAGTTTGCTTTTCAGAGCCTGCAAATGCTGGTTTTGTGAGTTAAGGCTGAATCTAGGCTTCTTTATCCACATAACCAACACTTACACAGCAGCAAAAAAAGATTCTCCTGGCCCTGATATCATTACAGACTTCATATTCATTTGAATGAACTATTTTTCACCACTTTCCTCACTGTTACAGGTAAAAACAAGCCTCGTAACCCAAAAGGGCTTTTCCTGCAATCTGTTTATTCTTCAGCAAGCTTTTCTGTAGGCTTTGCATGACAGAAGTTGTAGTCGTGTTTTCTGCTAATGCTGTGTCTCCCTACAACTATCCACTTGTCCTACACCCTTGTTCTGTTTGATTTTGGGGAGCAGGGGGAGGAAGGGAGAGAGATGAGCAACCTATCAAACATCAAGGACGTGTACTTGGTTTATGTCAGTTACTCTGAATATGCTTTATGATATTGAGGGGTGTATGCACCTTATATTTATAAAAAATAATTCCTTATTAGAGAAAAATTTGATTATAATTAAGTAGCACCATTTGCATGCACAAATCACCATAGTTTGGTTTGGGCGATATTTAATACTGAATCTATCTAGGCAAAGCAATTGTATCTCTGTGGACATCAATCCTAATGAATAAAAAAGTTGAAAAGATTTTTTAAATAATTTGAGCAAAGAAAATATTCTCTTTTTTTCTGAGACTGTGGAAATAAAGTTCTGCTTTCCAAAGGAAAATACAGTAATTAGGAAATTTGCAAATGGAAATTAGCCTATGTTGGTCTTTGTCTTTATTTATGTCATTAAATGGAGTCTTTAATTAGCATATATATTATTCATGTTTCAATAATCCATTTTATAAGTCCAAGTTCAAATATAAAAATCAAAATGGGCTTGATGCATCCTATTGTTCACATGCAAAGCAGCTAACGTAGATGTAAAGATACAAGGTGAATTGAAACATTCATATTTCATAAGGATGCAGTCTACATTTTCTGAAATTATGGCTTGAACTCTTATTTTTAACTTTTTCTCATTTGCATACATATTAGTCCCTGTTTAAATGATGTGTTAATTCTATTCATTAGACTTCAGTGAATGCTTCTAACTCTCCTGATAATCAAGTGTAGGTCCCTGGAAAGCAAATTATGGACTTTCATGTTGCAAAACCCATTGTAAACGTGACATTTATCACTGCAAAGCCAACTTATGTGGAGCATTTGGCTGCAGTCAGGAGGGCAGAACCCTTTTTCTTATGCTTACGGTAATGATTGTCATCTGTGAATAAGGACCTGGCACCAGGTCCCCAATGTCTCTTCAGAAATGATTGGGCACTTCACAACTGCACCACCCGCTTGATGGTAAAAATGCCAATTCAGCTCTTTGGAGGAGAAAGAGTAACTTGACTCAGGTCCTCACACAAACAGCTTCAAGAAAATGGCTGATCAGGAATCTTCTGTTCCACATAACGTGGTGGTCGAGGTGAGAATTTGGGGATCTACAAGGGCTCTGCAGCTCTCTGGAGCGTATTTGGCTGTCAAAGCAGGAGCTGCAGGCTTGGCTTTGCTGGCTGTCCAAAATGCATTTGTGCTTTAGCATCTCCAAAACAGCGGTCCTGAAAGCAAAAGCATGAAGGTGACAACAGTGCAGCAGGAGTCCTTTCTCTGGGCCTCTGAGCCAGATCCTGTAGCAAACGTGGGAACAACCTGGGAAGAAAAGGGGCAACGAAATAGTATTGGAGTTAGGTGTCTGCCGTTGCATATTGATTTGCCAGGCTGTGACAATTCATCTTTTTAATTCTAGGTATAAAAGCATTGTTATCCCAGTGGTAAACCCGAGGTGATAATTTCGCAAGGTTTTATGTTGATGGGGTGAGCCCTGAGTGGTGCCACACAGGGAGTTGCCATGTGTGCTCTGATTAGTAAAAAAATTGATGGGAAGAAGAAAGATTCTTATGCCATCACTGTGAGGAAATGTTTGACATCTTTAAAGGCCCATAAGTTTAGTTTCCATCTGTTTTTTGCAGAGTCTGGGCCTTTTCAAAAGCAGTGGTGATGTGCTGTAGGGAATTAATTTAGCTCTTTGTGGTAGCAGAAGGTTAGAGTTCAACATTACTGTTTTTGTTATCCACAGAGCTACATGGAACAAGTTCCCTGTTGTATAGTTTAAAGGAATAGGTGGAGAGTACTAGAAAGAGACCTGTTGTCCCTGCAGCATAGTTTTATTCGAGGTGCACGGAATAAGAGAGCAGAAGAGAAGAAATCACAGTATTTGATATACATTCTCAGCAGCTGCTTCATCTCACCATGTCTGAATGTGTAATCTCACTCTCAGGAGCATTGTGCATGAGAAGCAGCTGGGCGCTTCTGAACATGTAAGAAATGCTCCCATTTCACCAGCATTTGTGATAATCCAAGCTGCAGCTAGACCTATGGGGAAATGAAAAGTCTGTGTTTCATTGCGACTCTGAGATTCCGGTGGATTGCAGTGTTGTCTATAGGATTTGAGCTTGCTCTTGGATGTTCTCTCTTTCTTTAGCAATGCTTCCTTGTACTGAAAGTGTGCGAGAGAATCCCTGAGCTTTGTACCAGCTTTTCTGATACACTTAAAATGTCTGCAGCCCTCTCCTGCTTCACTCCTTGGATGATGAGTGCGGGGTCCCATTGACTTTGCACTGTCAAGCCGGGACAGGCTGTGCTAATTCCCCGTGTGCTGAGCACAGAAAAGGATGCTGAAGAAAACAGGCTTTAAACCAGCCCTAGCCCGGGGTTTAAGGTTATCCACAGTTCCCTGGGTTTTTCTGAAGCCTGGAAAGCAGACAGCTCAGCTCGCAGGGGAATAAGGCAGCAGATGAGCGTTCCTCTTCCATGCCTCCTTCCAGCATCTTTTTTTCCTTGGTGCGCCAGACAGCAGCTCCCCACCCCAGAGAGAAATGCGTTGGCAGCCTCACTCCTCATTTTTTTCTGGTGACTGAATTAACTTTAACATTGTCATTGCTCTCCTCCAACCTTATTATATTTACTCAGCTTTCTGCAAAGGAGGAGTTAAATTCATATGGGTTGGATGTTTTCTGTTACAGCTCATGTTCTGTGTTGACCTTTTTGGCTTCGCGTATTTTCCCCTTTTAAAGTTACTAGCTGTATCTGAGATCTTAACATCAGTGGGCTGCTTTGTGGAAATAAATATTAATGAGATGGCTGCTGATAGCATCATATGGGTAGAAACAAGTGCTTTTATAATAAATGGAATTTAATATTAATTGAGTGGTTTGGAGTTAAAGCTGGATATAAAGTGACAAGCTCGTGGCACAGCAAACTGCCCTTTGCAGGAATCCAATTAGAAGAGTGAGCAGCGAATTGTAAGCAAACTTGCTACAATCACATAGGGGCAATACCAGAGTGGAGCATAATTTGGAGCCTGGGACCTGTCCTCTTGAATGTCTCATAATTTCCATGAATCAACATTTAGTTACTATGTGATGCCAAGTTTGCATTCTTCAGCTCTTTCCTGGCAATGCTGCATCCCATTGCTCTAGTCAAACTGGAGGGAGACAGCATGTTTTGCAATAATAGGGCACATCAATTAAATGCACTGTGTTCTGCTACACATCTATCAGAGAAAAGTGACTCATTTTTTAGCCCGCTGAAATTACTTTGCATTGAAAATCTTGAGCTGATGTTACAGGATTTTGGCGGATCACTTGAAGCTGTTACCTTTGCCATTTCCTCAATGAGAATGATCAAGAGTTGTTGCCTTTCTAAATTGCAGTGTTTGTTCATGACTTGGAAGAATAGATGATTTGCTGAGATGTGTCGTAGATAAATAGTTAAATGCTGCCTGGAGTAACCAAGTGCAATTGTCACAGATATATCTCGTGTCCTAAAGAGCAATGTGAAGTGTTCGTTGGGTTTGAATTGTTCAAAAATAGTTTCTCTAAATATTATGTATCATTTTCGTCTGGCAGATGGAGTTGCAGAAGCTGCTTATAGCAGGAGTTTGTTTGTGGCATTTCAGACAACCTGGGTATTGTGTGAAATTGCCTTAGCGAGCCTCTAAAAGGAGGGTGCAGGCTGTAAAGTGAGGGTGTAGGAGTGATAAAGACCTAAGCACAGCATCAGGGAATTCGGGGCAGTGCTTCCAGGCTGATGGAGAAGCATGTGAGAAAAAAAAAAAAAAAAAAAGGAAAAATTAAAAACCAACAAGGAGTAAGTCAATTTATCTGTTCTGTCAAAATGGCTACGATCAGTCAGGAGGCAAATGAATAAACAGATCAACAAGTATTTCACACTTGTGTGTTCTCGACAGGAAATCACAGATCTGAAACCAAATGTCTGGGACAAAACTACCAGAAATAGTGGCAAAATACTCTGCTGTTTAGTCTGCATTTAAACATTTTTAGCTCACAAAAGTCCTTGAATTAAAATACTGGAATAAAACAGGAACTTGTTACTACAGTTTCCAGTTACAAGCAGAGATGAAAATAGTCGGAGTGGGTCTAACAGCGGGACCCCAGTCCCCACGGGAACCTCCCTTTGCAATGCCTATCTCCTCATACCTGCACGCGTCTTGTTGGCCGTGGCGACTGCTTCTGTCTTTTCTGCTCCCGAACTCACCGTCTAATTGCTCCACTAATGGCAGCAAAAGCACCACCAAAAATCATGTCAGAACATGGAAATGAAATGCATAAATACGGTAGGAGGGAAATGAATCTGAATTGCTAGAGGTGTCAGGACTGAACAACCCACCTAGGAGCAGACATCTCTCCTACGTTCCTTGAGGACGATGTGTCTGCCTGTGCAGCCGTGTCACTTCGTGAGCTTCAAGAAAAGGAAATGCTGAGCCAAGAGCTTGTGCTTAATTTACATGTCTGCTTCTGAGCAGGTGCCTGATGGATCCAGGCATGTTTCTTCATACATTAAGAAGTGTTCATATGTTTTTGCTCAGATGCAAACTACAATTCTTGTGGACTTTTTTCTCCTTTTCCCCAGTCCCACATTTATCAACATTGAGAGGTTATAAAGAGCTTAATAAAAGGTAGATTAAAGCTTTGGAAGTAGTGCAAATAAAGAGAACAGTCTATAAATAGAAAATATATTAAACTGTATCTGGTGGTAAGGGATCTAATAATTAACATAGGTTGACTGAATTTCTCCTGTTTCGTTTCTCTGCAATGAACTTTTATCTTGAATCAAAATGTTCTCCTCCTGTGATTAGTTTTGTTATTGGATGTTTCTACACACTGACTAAGGCAAAGGGAAAGCAATAGTTTATTTGCCCGAGTGTATGCTTACTGAAAAAGAGTTTGTCACGAGGATGAAAGCAGTTTCTAATCTTCAGAATAATTTTGACTTATTTCTTAACGGCAAAGTCTCTTCTGCATCTGTTACTTTATGGTTTTTCGATTCTTGGCTCTTCAGTGTAATTGGGAGCCTGCTAATAGAACGTCATGGTAACTTTTCTAGTATGCCTCATACTTTGAGTCCTTTTTGTGTAATAAATGTGTATTTCCTTGACACTAAAATTCAAGGAGCTTTGAATGGGTTATAGGCCTGAAACTTCAAAGATGTCCTTTTCTTAATAAACGTTTCAAAAAGGGACTTCTTCTTCACTTCATTTCAAGGACTTTCAGGATCATCTTTCTATTCCCCTCTGCCTCATGGTGTACTGGATTCTACTTCCGTTATTTCTTTAATATTTCTGTAGTTTTTCTTATGGCTTATTTGATTTGTGGAGATGGTAGTTTAAAACATATATGGTTTTTATTTTCTGTGCTTCTTTATTATGCCTAAGTGTGCTTAATACTGCTTACTGGTTTTTGGTATTAATTAGATTTTTCTTAGAGTATTAATTATCGTGGGATTTGTTTGATGTTATTGCTATTGTTGATGCTATTTATTTTTTGGAAACATTCTCACAGAAAATACCGCACTGTTTAATGCGAATGCTACTGGAAGGATCCTACTGATCCAGGGACTTTTTATTCTGATGTATTAATTGATGTGGGTCTGTTGTGTTTAGCGAAGGGAGCCCAGTGGATATGTTCACACCACACTCATTATCCGATTTAACCAGAACGCCACTTCAGCAAATACAACTTGCTTCTCTGTGGTATAGCTCTATTAATGCAGAGCTATGGCTAAGGTACTTAGCCCAGCAGATAAGGAGTATTGGAGCAGGCAGAGCTCACACTGACATGCCTGCATGTCTCCTGGCATCCGAGATAGGTCACTGGGGTCTGACTCGGGTATTTTTACAGAGCTAGTTAGAGATGTGTTCAGCATACCACAGCAGACTACACAAGATGGTTATTTCTCAGTGGTTTGGTTCAGTGGATGGTAGTTTATTGTCTCTGATATTTGTGTTTCCTTGTCACATTTGTTAACCTTTGAATGCAAGAAACTCATTAAAGCGATTCCTCAGACACGCATACTCCAGGCTTCCCCAGAGCTCTCAAGTCACTACCAGATTAGTATCAGCGACAGCAAGGAGCGAATCTCCAAATGGGTTGATTGATAGCGAGATTAATGATCCTCAAGACTTCTGTCCAGCTTTATTATTTGGCAGCTTACAAATCTTTGCTTTCAGGAAGATGGGTGGGGAAGGAGGACCAGCTGGCTGCCACCCGGTCTGTCTGTATTAGCGTGATGAGGTGACGTACGTAGCCCTGTCAGAGCACTAGCATTTAGTGTATTTTCAGCATTCTCATTATCTGCCAGGTACTAAATAATTTGCTCCTCTGCTCTTGGTGCCAGCTGCTCTTTTCTATTCCTTTGTGCTGTGCTTCCAAAGGTATCTTTTTGTGCCATTTCTGTCTTCTAAACAGAGTTAACAGAGAGACCATAAAAATTTGTAAGTAGCTATTTCTTTTTGAAACGGCCAATGAAAAAAGCCCACCCTCTAAATACACGGTGATGAAAAGAGAAAGGAAATAATCACGCTTTTAATATTTTTATCCTGGCCCCAAATAAGCTAAACATAAAATGTGTCCAGCAGTATTGGGAAATCTTCCTAATTCTCCCATGCAGCCTTAGTCCAGACATGTGGACATGTCTGTTGAGAAAGAAGGAGCTTCCCATTGAGTATTTCGTTATGTTTAACAAACTGGCATTTCTGCCTGAAGGTGGGCAGGGCCATCAAAACAGAGGAAAAAACTGTGCCTAAATTTTTAGCACATTTTTGTGTCATGCTTAGGTCCCAGGCCGTGGCTTGGGAAAAGTAAAATAATTGTCAGTCGAATGTCCTGGTGCCCCGTTCAGGGGAAGGAAAGAATAGTTTTGCAAAGGAAAGAGCAGGGCTCTTCCATTTTGAGAATAATTAGGTGGGCATAATTAGGGACATTTAGGTGAATGTTCCAAAGAGACACCCAGTTTCTGCTGTCCTCTCTTAGGTGGGATCATCTCTGTATTGTTTTTCTTATAACACAATTTCAATCCAGATGAATTACAGTTTGTGTTTAAAAATACCTGTATTTTAACCTCCCAGTGTGCCACCCTGTTTTTATTCTTTCCTTTCTTGAGATTCATCCTGAAGGGAATTCATGTCCTGAAATGATAATATCAAGTATGCCCAATTTTGAGTTCTTAGAGGTGCTACTAAAAGTTCCTCTCTAGTAAGAGGCAATCTTCATTGATTGCTGCAGTTCTTGTGATTGCAGAGCAACTCTTCACTTGGTTAAATTTAGCTTCCTTCTGTGAGAAAGTTTTAGGCTCCTTTTTAATATTACATGATGTTTAGGGCACTGGAAGTACACATTTTATAGGAACTGCCTAAGGTATTATTTGACTGGAAAAGGCATGTCTTTGTTTTCCTCTGTGATTTTCTAGTCTTTGTTATGAATGTTGCATTAAGTAAATAGTTGGCTCAGGGAGAGGAAAATGAATACATCAGGCTTCCCTTTGGTTTTTAAAACTGTACCTAATTTTTAAACCATTTTAAGATATACCTATAGGTTTCTCTACCCCATTTTTGCCTGGGGACATTAAAGTTTTGAGTGGTGATGCATAGAACCAGGGAGCTTATTCTCTTGCAGTAGAAAATACTGATGAGTAAACCCATTCAGTCATCTGTAAAACTGCTGAGTGCACCCAACACAGCTGTTGTGAGTATTGATTAAAGCAGGAGGGGAAGGTCTGGGGCTGCTAGCCCTGTCAGAGGTCACCAGGAGAGTAATTAGCTACCAAGTGTTACAGGGCCAAGTGTCGTCACAAATAAGGTTTCACCATTGCCTTCGCTGTTCTCCAGGGACACCAGGAAGATGGGACAAGGAAGCATGGAAAATGTTTGTTCTGAGTTAAACTAAGATTTATCCACTTAAAATTTGCAGTTAAAGAGCTTTCTAAGCACATTTCTGCATTGGCCACCTGGGCACTTCATGGTCGCACAGCTGATAAAGGGGGAGGACTTAAAAGCGGCTCATCTTGGTGTGTGTTGTCATTTCTTAGCTGTTTAATTATTTGAATACCCTTCTAAAAATTATTATTTCTTGTGTAATGTCTGAGTTCAATACCGTATGTGATGCAAATGGGTGTCTAGTCTCTGGTGCAAGATAGGATCTCAGAGGATCAGGAGAAGAGGATTTTTAATTTTGTGGAGAGCTCTGTAGTCAGCTGGCAAATTTAGGCCATAAATATTAAATTAGCTGTCTTTCTGTGTCAGAAATCCCTAGTCTTGTTTGCAGATTAGTTTTTCAGATGGACAATTTTACTAGTGGTGTGTTCTTCATCATAAATACTGTCTCAAAAAGTTTGTCCACCTTCCTTTTTTTTTTTTTTTTTTTCCTATCTGCCAGTTCCCAGCCTTTTTCCTGTCTTTATTTCTCTAGGATACTGCAGAATGTGTGGTTATAAGTACGTGTGGTCAGACTGGTGATTAGCGTTTGGACGCTTTTAGCTTTTGCAGGACTGTGTGGGTGCACAACAACTCAGTAATGTGAAAAAGCATTTGTCTTTGCCCAGAGGAATTTCCCTGAAAGGGATGGTCTGCTCTTCACCATTCTGTCTAGGAAGGGATGCCAAGGACTTGGCATGCTGTGATCTTCTGAAACCTATCCGTGTACCATCTAGACCTCTCCAGTTATCATATCTGTGCGATGTGTAACACTGCTCAAGAAGATTACAGGCAAAAATTGCTTTGTGGGGAGAAGGCGAATTGTCTTTGGGATGGATATGCAGGAGAATCAGCATTATTGTAGGGAAATTTTCCACCTTTTTCAGCTTTCCTTTATTGTCTTGGTTTTTATGCATTCCTGCTTTGTATATCCTCCCGTAGCTCAAGTTCAGTCTGTCTTCACTGCCTTACTGCTCCAGCGTAGCATAGGTTCTTTTACAACTCAGCTTTTGAATTCTGAACATTAAGCGTTAAGACCTGGGAAGGAAAATAATTGTAGAAAATTGGGGCAATATAAGCCATTTTCTGGCCAAAAAAGAGTAAATGCAGATGCCCCTCTGATACAGTGAATGTAATACCACTGCTCCATGCTGGTCACTTACTCATATTCATAAGACCAGCTTTCCTCGTGTGGTTTTCTCTTCTCTTTTTCTTCTTAACGCTTGAGTCAGTTTTATTGCTCATAAAAATCAGTGACTGATGACCCCAGCTAGAGCAGTGCAGACTGCAGACAGCTGTTGTCCAGGCTCCCATCCACTGCTCTGCTGGTGACACACTCGTGATTTGCAGCGCTTCTGTTGTTCCGTAGTCTGCAGCTCTTTTCTGAGGAGTCATTGCCAATTCTGACAGTGACAAATGCTTGCCAAGGAATAGTGAAGCTAGTTTAAAGTGCAGAGCCATGTGTTACTAGTACACTTGACTGCATACATACTTTGGTTTTGGTGCCAGCAGAAACCAGTCTTAATTGTGTCTCCTGAAAACATGCAGAACAGTACAACGAGAATCTGAAGCATCTTTTCCTCTATTGAAAGTGAGAATGAATGCGCAGAGGTAGTGAAAGGGATTGTTTCCTGTCTTGGGATCCGTGTTTGGGAGTTATTTGCAGATGTCCCCATGATGAAGGAGCATGGTGAATGAATGCCTGTATCCAGGTTGCATTTGATAAAGACTGAGCCACGTCCTGTGCAGCCTGGTTTACAGGTCCGTTACAGATCCTGTTTTGACTCCTGTTCAATCTTCACTGTTCTGCCCACCAGCTAAGGACTGTGTGTGAAAGTAGGGTGGCTGAAGGGACCACTGGCCTCTTCGTTAATGAATGTGCATTCTGCAGAGCTCCTGTCTGTGGGAGGCTGTTTCTGGAGGAAAGGTACCCAGAGAACAAGGTTTGCCCTGCTCTGACAGTAGTGGATAGGCCTCCAGGACCCTTTCAAGCCGTCTGCCCCCAAATTGGTCATGCTTTAGGAGGTAATGACCCAAGAAGAGAGTAGTTGCGAGAAACCAGGAGCCTAGAGCTCCTAGATGCTGTTACAGAAATAAAGTAGTATAAATCTGGCTCGCCTTGGAGAGGGAATACATGCTGCTCCAGCCAACAGAAATGCCTGAAAGGAGGAGTAGATCCCTAGCGAACAAGGGAGCAATGAACGTGCCTGTCACTTCAACGCATGAGGAAGGACACGACTCTTGGGTGTCCCCAGAAAGTGAAGCATTCCCCTTTGATGCTGCCTGTGTTCAGCCACTGTCCTGGTGGTTTCAGCCAGCCACTGCAGAGGCAATCACTTGCTCCTCCGCGATAATCCCTTGCTCCTTCTCTCCCTGCCTCAGCTGCTCCGGAGCAGCGCCGATCCCTCGCCTGTCAGCACAGATCAGGGGATGCTGCCCGCGCTAGACAGAGCACAGAGGAGGAAAGGCCAAATGCTGCCCTCAGAGCTATTCCCAGCACTCCCATCAACTGCAGGGCCTGCTGTGTGTTTGTATTGGAGGCAGCATTAACTAAACACTAAGGCGCTGTCTTCTACGCGAAAATAAAATGCATCCATGCTTTCAGGCCACTAGGTGATCTGGTTCTCCCACTTGCTTTTAGATGAGTATAAAGGAGAAGCTGCTTGAGGTTTATTAACTAATAACCAAGGAAACCTGTTTTAAGTGTCAAAATCTCATGAGGCATCTCTCCTACAGAAGCTAATCTGGTGTTTTGCTCAGAGGAGATGGAACAAGCATTTAACCCAGCTAATCAGGACTCCTGGCAAATTTTTATGCTTCCGGCTTGATAATAAGGTGCTGCTGCTCTGGACCTTGCATCCTGTTAGTTTGTTTTAACAGCCCACTGCCGGTATCTCTGCAAAAAGATTCTGGGCAGGGAGATGCTCTCCTTCACATCGGCTTTGCATTCCAGACCCTGCCTCTGCTCCTTCTCCGGGGAGATGCTAATCTCGCAATGTTTTACTTTCTGCATTTTGGTCCATATGTGACAACTGTGTGTCTGATCACCACAATCTCGCACAGTTATTGTACCCCAGGGGAAGGGAGCCAAAAAAACATATGGGGCTAGAGAAAACGGTGTGCTTCACTGCACACAGGCGTATTTCAGAGACAACAGACTCTCTGGTATTTTGCAGAAAAGATGTGGGCTCTCGGAAATCTTCTGGAAGTGAAATCAAGGCTGTGATTTGCTTTTCCTCAACCAGTGCTGCAGAAATGCAAGAATTATTCTAAAATTAGTGTTTCAGTTGTTAAGATTTTAATAATCATTTATGCCATTGACAAGTCCTGATTGCTTATTCACTAAGGACTGCTTCTGTCAGAAGAAAATCTGTTATTTTTTACTGCTGATGGTGTTGGTTTCCTGAGCAAATGGGCACACAGGTGCAAACACCTGCACATGTATACACACTGGGGTTAAAAGTTACAGGCTGAAGTGCTCATGTGAAAACAGTTGTAGACTTGCACCTTGTCTAGTCCTGCATCCACTCCCACCTCTCTCCATGGCTGCTTCTCCAGTGACTCGAAACAAGCAATTTTCCGCTCTTATCCTTTCCCTTTATCCAGCCCTCCCCATATACGCACACAGATTTACTGCAGCCTCTTGTAGCCTTAGCAACTGCTGCCACTTAAGGTTTGTATACTGAGGGAAAGGTAATGGGTAGGGGAAATGCCGGGGGGATAGAAAGGAGCACCCTGAACTGGCGGAGAAGGCAGATGCTAAATTGTCTGAAGTGCCTTGCAGTAGCCTTGATCCCCGCTATCAGTATTTATTACTACAAAGTAGACACGAGTTTGCAAAAGGTTCTTCCTGGGCCCAGGTGTTTCCTCACCCAGGCAGTGTGAGGCTGAAAAACGGCCATTATCCAAACTGGGGGCCTGCACGCATCTGCCTGGAGCCCCGAGATGTGTGCTCCCTTCCTGGAGCTGCACAGAGGAGAGATGCAAGAGTAGGCAACAGACCCAGTAAGCAGAACTTGCTGGAAAATTCATCCAGCAAATTGTGAAACCTATTGTAAAAGGTCTTCTAGGATCAGTCCACTTTATCCTGCTTGCAACTTTGAGCCTGCACAGTCCCATCAGTGCTGCCTTCTGCTGCCACCGGGAGCCCCTGCGATGTGGAGTCACCAGGACAGGGGTGCGATGGCCTGTGCACAGCGAGCTCAGCTGTAGAGGCCAGACTTGGAATATTTACAGCAGTTATGAGCAAGTGAAAAAAGAGTTTGAGAGGCATGTCTTCACCTAATGTGCCAGTATCCAGCATTGTAAAGTAATGAGCATGCTGTATTATATGTGTATATTCATAAGACACGAGTGTATTTTAGCATTATGTTTGCAACTTGAGAAAACCTTTAGTAAAATTCCGTGGTGACTGCCTTTTTAAAACAGCTACAGAAAGTCTTCCAGGAATAAAATGCAGAATTGTTAATGACATTAATGATTGCAGAAAACTTTACTAAGTGAAACACTCATTTAATACATTGTTATTCCAACATTGTGCTCAGCAGAGATATGCTGGACTGAGTATTGAGCTGTCGCCATCATGGGCCTTACAATAGCACGCAACCCAACACAATTACATGTTTTGAGGCTATTAAGAAAAAGCTGTCTTACGGCTGCATAAAAAACCATAATGCCAGCCTATCAGAGCCTCTCAGAGTATAAAATAACAAATTACAAAAAATAATTGCTTTTCTTAAGTATCATCAGCTTAAAAAAATCCTGTAAATCCCTACGTAAAGGTCTGTCTTTTTATCAAACACCTTCTTAAGGCCTTCATTACCGGGAGAAGCCGTTCAAGGATTTTTGTAGTATTGACTCAAGGGAAAGAGCCCCAAATACATCAAAATCAGAAACATTTTGCCTGTTTCATATTCATCGTTTCTTCTTTGTGTGTGACTGATTTATTCTGCTGTGTGCCCCCAGGGTGTGCATTGTCCAAAATAAAGGCTGCCAAAAAAAAAATTGAGAACAGGGAGCAAGGGCGGCGGGGGACTTCAACCGATGTTTTTAAATGCTGTGAGACTATTGCACATCTTGCATCCTCATGTGTGAATTCACCTTATGGTGTTTCTTAACAAAGGCATGCTCACTAAATAAATAACTTCAGCACAATGCAAGACATCGTGCCTGAGAATAGAAAGCTGCTCCGAGACAATTACTCCATGCTGTGATATCGGCTCTCTCCTGCTTCTGTATTGTCTTAAGTTGTACTTGTGCTGCCATAGCATGGGCTCGCATTATAAAGCGCCGTGTCTGTGCAGTGGAAAGTGCAAATGTCTAGAAAGCAAGCACCCACGATTATGTTAGGTTCTGGTTTTGCCTAAGAGAGTGGTTTGATTTTCAGTGGCTTGTTTTCTCTCTGGCACGTATGGTTGTTGAAAACAAAGGGAGCACAAGTTACTTTGACAAAGTCAGCAGAGCCGGCTCTGCGGAGTGGGCTCTCTACGGAGAGCACAATGCCCGAGTTACAGAGAAGCGGACTGCAAGGCAGAAACTTCTAAGCCGCGATGTGCAAATACGTTTCGGCAAGGGAACCTGCAGCTTGACAAAAGGCACAGCTGGCAAGGCCGCCTGCAAACTTCACCCAGGTGTTGAGGAGCAGTTCATGAGGGGCTGCGATGAGGGGGATCCTGCTGCAGCGGGAAGCTATTGTTAAGCACCCCGGCAGATGAGAGCAGACCCTTCTCCTGCCACAATAGCTGCTCGCACCAAGCAAGACTCATTAAATATTCAGTTCCAGCCTCAAGCAGCTCATTAAGTCAGCAATGAGCAGTGACGCTGGTGTTGGAAAACCCTGCCTCAGTTAACATCACCATGCAGAGTCTCCTTGGATCTCTTGACGTTATTCTGCTCAGTACCTTTTCTGTGATGACCAGCTTGTGCTCTCTGCTTTGCATTAAATACAGGTAAAAAAGAATCAGGTGGATTTAAGTTCTCCTATTCTTTACAGGCCTTTTCAGAGATGAGTCCTGGGGCCCAAGCTAAGTGTCTATTGCATTTTTCTGTAGCAGCATTTGTAATACAAGTTTGCAGGAGGAGGATGGGATGACGGTTATATGGCTTTAGTGTTAAAAAAACAAACAAACAAAAAACCGTAATGTTTGAAGGATAACTTTCATAGCAGAACATCACGACGTGCAGCAGTTACAGATGCTGTATACTGTCGGCTGGTACACAGCAGAAACTTTTACAATAAGTGTATTTTCCCTGGAAATGCTAGTGTCTTAGGTGGATTTTGGCTTGAACTGTATGCTGAATATGTTTCTTGTGTGCAGACTTTCTTTCTGAATGATGTATTTGAAACCTGTTTTGCAACCACTAACTTTTGTGAGTGTAATTTGATATTCAGTAGTACTTAGCAATAATATACAAGGGCATTTATGATGGGTGGATGTCAGATGTCAATGAATTAGAGCATACCAGAATCAGGAATTAGGATTGCAATTGTGGAAAACACACATATGTTTTCTCGCGTCGACGTTTTAAAACTATAATGTCTGAAAATACGCAGCAGAAATGGAACAGAAATGGAGAGCAGAACATGTGCAAAAGTTTTCAGCTATTTTTTCAAAGGGCAGTTTTTCACACACTGAATCTATTTTTTTTTTTCTTTTTCCTTTAACAGAAAGTGTTTTCAGACTGCCCATTTCTATGTGGAGGACAGCAGTTCCCCCCGTGTGGTTCCCAATGAAAGTATACCCATTATACCTATTCCAGGTAAGACAGGCTTAATCTTCTGTGTTTGTGCTGCTTGGAGTCTGTTTTAATTACATAAAGAAGAGAAGGTTATTCTTGTGATAAATCATGTTTTTTGGTAGAAATTTGTTGTATCAGTGCTGCTTCATTTCATTTAAAGTGCTTTGCAATGGGGCTCTGAGTACCAATGCTGTATTTTTCCATAGGCACCTCTCCCACGTTGTTTTAATAGAAATTTCAGAATAACCTTTGTAAAATGTCAAAAACATGAGCAATGCTTCTTAAAAACACTAAGGCATTGCACCCAGGGTGAAACCAGCTGCTCCATTAGGGCAGGTTGTGGAAGAGGGATATGCAGCTCCACTGCTCTCTCGAGACCAGTGGACTTGCCCCCCACTTTCAGCGTGTGCAGACATGGTGTCTGCTGGGTCTCAGGGAGGAAAGCAAGACATGGGTATAAGCAAGCAATCACAAGTAAGTCCAAAGCCATCTGTTAACTTGGTATTAATCAAGTTACCAAAGGTCAAATCCTCCCCTCAGCTACACTGAGAGCGAAGCTGGAAGCAGAGTTTAGTGCTATTCTCTCTTCATGAGGCATTTCCCCTTGGAATTATTAAGTGCAAGATTCAGTTCCCTTTAAGCAGTGATGACAGAGAGCAGCTTGGTGTTACAGCGGCCTCTGCAGCCACTGCCTTGTTTGATGTTGCTCAGTTTCACAGGCAGAATTAGGATACCCTAAATGTTGTATTGACCTCAGTCTGTCAAATTACTTGTTGCTTCAATGTGTTTTAAGTTTCCTGGTTGTATTCTGTAATCTGTGTCTTTGGTCTAGGATATGATCTGCAGCTAATTAGATTCCTTTTACCAAAAAAGCATCCAAAACCATCTCTGAGACACTGAAGAAACATGTGTCTGAGAAAAAATGAAAGAATCCAGTTACATTTTCCTTGATTTTATTCAGTGGATGTGTGACTATCCTTTCTAGAAAGAGTCTTTCAAAATACTCGTGGGAGCTAATATGAAAGGTTAGCTATTACATTCCTACAGAAAATGTTAGGCCTTGCAGTCTGATGCTGCGCCACAGAAAATAAAAGAAAACATGTTATCATCTCCTCTCATTTCTATGGCAGACTAAGATGTACATCCTGGCCACTTCACTTCCATAGCAAGGAGCTGTGCTTCTTCTCCCTCTTCTTTAGGGTTACATGAGACAGGAGGTTTTAGTCTTAGACCTCCTGCGATGAGTTTTCACGAAAGAACCTAGAGAGCTGGAGAACTCTGTGCTTCCTGCTCTAAAACCAGGAGGAGCACTTCCCTGTTGGGACTGCTTTTAGCGGTCAATTTAATGGTCCCACCATGCCTGCTCTTGTGTGATGCCTCCTTAGAGTTTGTGTGGAAGGGGAGGGTGGGCTAACCCGTACCCTGTGCAAAACAGTGTCAAAACCCAGGGGATTACGAGCACAAGGCAGTGGGAGGAGAGAAAGTCTCTCCTCAGAGAGAAAGCTCTTTGGCCAATATATAGGTTTTTTTACTGTAATTGAGACAAATTTTTCTTAGATAAAGAAACCAGCAGAAAGCTCCATCTTTTCATGCTGCAATCTATGTCGTCAAGACAGTGGTTCTTCCCTATTTCACAGGGATTTTTTGACAGTTAGTCCATTAAAGACTGGATAGCATTCATATAAATTGTAATATTGGCTGAAGAAGCTCCATTAAAACTGTTCAGGTGGCAGGTACCATAAGGCCAGCACATACACTAATGCTTCTTCAGCAGCCATTCTAGCACAGAACAAGAAGTGGCTGAGAACAGACCACCATAGCCTTTTGGGGATATCTTCCCATGACTAGAGGAAGCCAAGCTGCTGGACCACAGCAGCTTTGGGATTGACAGAATGCAACTGTCATTGCTGTACACATTGTGGTCTGCTCAGGTTCAGTAATGCTAAGAAAGGGCCTGATGATGGGCACTGATAATGGGCATTGTGGCTTAAGGCACCTGCTGAGCAAGTGCTGCAAGACACCTCAAGAAGCTTCGTAGTTAAAAATCTGCAAGGACTGCTGATGAGCTCTAAGGCACATGAAGAACTGGGTCTTAGACAGAGGTTTAGTCTAGTTGGATGCAAAGGTGAATCCAGCCCTTGAATTCCCAATTCAATGACAAGATTTTTGTCGATATAATGGAGATTTAGTTATGTGCATACAGACATCCAAATGGAGGTGCCTTAATCTGAAGCTGGATCAGGCCCAGGTCTTAAGAGAGAATGAACTGATGAACTTGGAGATCTTGGCACTAACAGTGAAGCTATTCAGGCCATCTAAAGCCAAATCACTCTCTGGAAGTGCCTCCCTACTTGTACAGGGAGCCTGTAATGAGGCTCCAAGTTAGCAGAGATAAAGTCCAGCTATGTTGGCTTTTTCCAAAGGTGGGAGATACTGCCTGAAAAGATCTTGAAGCTCTCCTAAACATTTTCCTTGTTTGGAGATGTAGAAGAGGCCTGTTTTCCCTCATATACCTGTTGCTAAATGACACTCTTCCCTGACATCAGCTGCTGCTCCCACATAGGCAGCCCACTGAAATGCCTTAAAAACATTAAATGACACACTTCTCCTTTGAACTGATTGCAACTGATGAAATGATAAGCCTCTGAACTTCTCTTCTGGAAGCTGCCAGAGGGTGTGAGAAAGTCTTACTTGCCATGTTGATCCTAGAAGCAAAATATAGGTGGCATTTTCACAAAAGCGAGTTTTTCAAAGTAACCTTGTTAACTTGTGAAACCCTATCCTTCCAAAAGATATTTGATTAGATCCCTGTGGAACCACACATGTACCTCCTACAAGTCAGTAGACCAACTTCTACTCTCAATTATGTGCAAGCAGCCATACCAATGGCAATTTAGAGCAGTGTGTCTGAAGATGTTTGGTAGATTTGCCAGGGCCCACCTACAGCATGCAGTGAGCTGCCGGTCGGAGGAAGCTGAGTGGGTTTGGGTTGGCTGGTCCTGGCCCAGGTGTGGCACCAATGTTCTGACGCAGCTCAAGAGGTTTTGGAAGTGGGCCCCAGTGTCTCCACTGCCCTCCTCCGTGACATGTCAGCATGCTCAGATGTAGCTTTTGTGTTTATTTCTGTGCCACGTTCTGTTCTTGTTTAGGCAAACTCTCTGCTTTCTCAGGTCTATGAACTCTAAAATCAATCTGCCAGCTACCTGTAATAGGCACACAGTACAACTTTTCAGGTCTAAAATCTAAAAGAAATCTTGTAGAAGAATGATTTTACCCATTTTCTATTTCACTTCCCATGGCATACGTGCTTAATTATTGTGCATGAAGCCACATCACCCATAGGCTTGTGCTTGTCTGTGCAAATTTGCTCTGAGACCCAAATCATTATCATTATTCATAATTATCTGCACTGCTTGATCTAGAGAAACACAGGACAAAGGAGATATCATTAACCGAGTCACCCACTGGATATTACAACTGAGGAATAAATCTAAACTCACATAAGCCTTTCGCCTGACAGCAATGCATCTGTAATCAATGGCAGATTTCTGAAACTCCCCAGCCATTCAGCCCAACAAAATTATTTCTCCATATCTTCTCTCTTTGCCTTCACACTCAGTTAATTTTGGCCACATTCGTATCATCTTTGCCTGGATCTCTTCACTATAACATTTGATCTCTTTCTTGGCAAATCAGCTCCTGTTCCTGTTTGGTTTTGTTGTTTCATTTTGGGGTTTTTTTTTTCCCTATAGCTGGGTCAGTATCTGCTTAAAACATTCCTGGACTTGATCCTTTTCAGTAGAGTTGGATATGTAAGAATAACAGCAGCGTCGTAGCTGCAGACCTGTATGTTTTCAGCACTGCAAAACAAAATGTATCCCCATCAGTTTTCCTTTGTGCTCATCGCAAGACCGGCTCCACAACAGCAGTGAAGAAGTCACCTCTGTGCAACTTAGATATCATCAAATAGTGCAACTGCAAATTCCACATACCTTCCTCCTCCTATCCTTTGTTTCAGAGCTTTCCTGCTCTTGGGTGGTGCATCGTTCTGGAGCTTGCTGTGGCTTTACTGGTTCCAGTCCAGTCCACGGGCACAACAGACGCTGTGGCACTGATGTCAGCAGGACTTGTGAGATCAGTACAGAGATAGTTGAGGCTTGACCCTATGGCAAAACTCGAAACTCGGTGTAGTCTTGACAACAGTTCAGAGAAACATGGCTTATAAAGAACACTGTGGCCGGCCGATGCAGCTGATTCATTTAGCATCTTATTCCAGATGTCTGTCACCATTTTTAGTATAAGTAAAATGTCTCAGCTGTGATGCCAGTCATTTCAGCAGTGTCTAGGCTACAAGACTAAGGAGCACTTCCCAGTTCTTGGATCAAGGTGCAGGCAGTTTTAGGTTTAAATGGCAGTAAATTCATTTTTTACCTAGTACTGGAGTTTATGAATAGTGCATTTAAAATAACTAGTGGCAGAATGTGATGGAGAAACATTCTCATGCTTCTTCAAGAATGACTCAGTGTGGGTGCATGAGCCTAGGAGATAGTGGAGTAGCCAAGTATGTTGCAGTAAAAAGGTGTCTTGACCACCTCATGCAGTCATGTGAGGGTGTGAAGGCCAAGTCAGCCATGATTCTCCTTCATTTCCCTCTCGCTTCTCATGGTTAGAAGAGGGAGTCCCACCAAGAGTCCATCTTACTAACTCTTAGCTTCTGTTAAATCTCTGCAGAATTTTGAAACCTTCTTCCTTGTTCCTTCAATAACCATGGCTGCCTTGAACCTTTCCTGACGAGCATCAGTGGTTAGACTTGGTGTGTTTTTTACAAGCTCAGTTCCTGCACTTCTGATATCTTCTGGTGGCATCCCCACCCTGTGACAAATTGTTTCTTTTGAGAGACTGTAACAAGAGGTATCTCATTTGACAAGGGAACTGTAGGTTCCCCACAGAAGCTTGGTATGTTAGTGTTTTCTGCTAAGATGTAGCTGTCTCAAGTTGCATCCCAATAGCTAAAGAGCAGAGCACCAGGACACGTCTGTGGCTAGAGACTGGTGAGGTACAGGAAAAAGTGCTAACTACAGCTGAGGTCTTATTTCTCAAGGGCATGAAACTCTTCACTGAGCACAGAGGTAGTGCTCCTCGGCTGTTTAAGACTTTATTTCTGCTTTCTGCTCCCTGTGGATTTATGTTCCAGCACCATATTGTGAATTGTACCTATCTTCAGCTTCAATTAAATTCATGAATGCAATACTGCAAACACAGCCTTCTGAAGCCAAGAAAATATCAAGGTATCTTAGGGAACATCCACCTTCCTTTTTCTCTGCTACCAACCCTGCTTCTGTAGTACATTGCAGAATTTATGGTATGATATCTAATCATGGTACTTGTAATGGAAGCTTTGGGAGTTGGCTAAATCACCAAAAAACATGTTTTCATGGTGGCCGTGTGAAATGCAGATAGATCCTTT
The DNA here is from genome assembly GCA_013400535.1 of Scopus umbretta. Lineage (NCBI taxonomy): Eukaryota > Metazoa > Chordata > Aves > Pelecaniformes > Scopidae > Scopus > Scopus umbretta. The sequence goes on from VZTL01040928.1 coordinate 43,231, forward strand.
TCTGAGAGCTGTCAGACTGGGATGCAGAGCCCTGGAGTTGAACCTCCATGTGCTTAAATATAAGGCATGTATGTAATTGATGGCATGACTGGGACCTGAGGATGGAAATGTGTGAGATTAAAATTGTGTTCCTTAGCGTGCAGTACCAAATAAGATCATGTTTAATGTCTGTGCTAAGGGAAAATTCACATTATTTCATTCTCTTGGACTGAAATTGGTTTTTTGCTTAAAGGGAAGAAGTGTATTGCTATTACATTTATAATTAATGATAACCTAATCTAAGATTTGTACAAGCAGATTTAAACTGAGCTCTTATTTTGACACATATAAAATTTTATCAGTAACATCTTTATATTCCTGACTGACACATGGCTAATAGCATTGTAGTAGATTAAATCGTGAAGCAAGAGAGATGAATGTAGCTACAATATTACACAGGTGATTTTTCATATTCTGCTTTTTCATGTGTCTCCCCTTTATCAGAAACCTGCCCTTGTGTTCATGTGACTTGATTATAACAAATAGATAGTAATTATCTTGCTGAAAGGACTTCTGTGTTTTTTTCTTTCAACATGCCCACCTACCCAGGACTTTCAAAAGTGTTTTCCATGCCTTTTCACTTTGAAAGGCAGTTTTTATTAAAAGCAGTGCTTCATAAATGCATGATTACAAAAATGTGAGCATTAATGAGGAATACTGTCCCCAATAATCAACTTTTAGTAATTTATTATTTATCTTAATTTATCTTAATTTATAATTTGTCTTATTTACTGAGGTCAGTGACTTCAGGAGGACACCAGCCTTAAAGGGCTTCAGCAGGTAGTTTGATCTCCTAGAATGAAACCTACTGTATTGCCTTTTGAGAATTTATGCAGATATGATCTCCACAGAAAGCAGATACCTTCTCAATATTAAGGGTTTTTTAATGACTTTGTTTTATCATAAATTAATTGATACTCATGTTATACAAATGAAACTGTTCTTAGGTTTCTGGACATTTTTTATACAGCAAGCAATGTGATCAGTCATAACAATTAATTATTCCAAATGAAATACAACGGCTTCAGTTGCATTCTTATTTTAAATAGTTAAGCAAGGAAAACCAGTATACTGCAGAGTTAAAGGCTCTGACTATATACCTGTGTATAATTTGAATGCATTAAATCTAAAGTGGTTTGAAGAAAGCTGGGCACTGCCCTTTTTCGCATGTGGAATTACTTGTGGAGTCCAGTATTCACATGAGTTAGGGCAGGATCTGGCTGTGGAGTGGGCTGCTCAAATATTTTGAATTGAATCGGTGCCAAAATTTGAGCTGCATGTGAAGTTTCCTGTCCCTGTAAGCGTGTGCACTTTGGAGTATACGCTCAACCTGTAGGCTTAGAGGTTTTTGTCTAGGCTTCTCTCTAGAGGTGGACACCTGACCTTAGTGGAATTGATAGGAGTCTTTCAGTAACCTCTCCTGGGGCAGGATTTTACCCAAGGGTGTGCTATTAATCCTTGCAATATTCTTCATGATCAGCCACTTTTTAGAGACAGAGCAAATACGTATTTGGGTTTTACATCCCCGTTTAGTACTGTGTGTTGTGTACTCTTATATTGCGTGGTATAGCTGCATAGATCCTATTCAAATCTGTGCTACAAGTGCCCCATTGCTTGTTGTGGAAATGAATCTGTTGGAATCACACTCCACATGGTTACTTCTGCTGCAGTGTTGCATGTGAAGTCAAGCTTTTGCTATAGCTCTGCAGCCTTCACTCTGATATGTGTTGTAGCTTATGGAATAGCTGTTAGACTCAATTTTAAGTAATATGCATCCTAAATATTGGTGCTAGGTATTCCAGCTGCTTGCAGAAATTTTTCCATCCCTTTTTGTAAAAAAAAAAATAAAAAATAACCAAACATGAACCCCACTGCATGTGGGTAGCAATAAAATAAATATTAAAAAAAAAAAATAAATCCTGGGATTGCATTCAGTGTTCTCTCCAGCAGGGGACGATAAGGGGGTGGAAGATGAATCAACATCCCAGGGTTGAGTGCTGCTGGGAACAGAAATGTGCTTGTTTGCTAGGGATATGGGAAAACATTTGTCAGATGTGTTATTTTTCAATGAGTTAAGAGGTCATACCCAGTCCTACTATGATCCACTGGTAGATATTTCTTTCCAATAAGGAAACCTTTTTTGTAGAAGGTGAGAACTGTGAGGATACACTATTGTGAGTGGATTCTCCAGGATTAATGTCACTAACAGTGTCACTGGTTTCATGATTGTCATAAGCCAGGTTAGGTTTGTGCTGCTTTCAGAAAGGGCAGTTTCCCTGTCCCTTCACTATTCTTCATGCTAATGAGTAGGATCAACCCATCTACCCCACTGACAACTAATCCTTCTTCCACTTCCACACAAATCAATTAATCTTTCCTTATAGTCATCAGCCAGATCAGCAGGCTGACTCAGTTCACTGCTCAGCCCCGCAGGCAGGGAGAAGGGAGTGGGAGAATCCCGTTGTACTTTGGCTGAAGCCAGCTGTGAAGAGCACGCTGAGAATTGATGGAGGTGCTTCTGAGATGCAAGGGATGGCACAGGGTTGCCGAGCAGTGCAGTAAGTGGCTGCTGTTGGAGCAGATGGGCCAAGCCACGTGACAGCTATGGCACATGAATCCAGGTGGCTTTGCAAATGAGAGACTGAAGTGCAGTGCCTTACAAACAAATGGAATAAGCTTTCACATTAAAGTAAGGCATAAGATACAAGGAGTATATTGGATTTAGTAGACTGGGTAAGATATAGCTGAAAAACAGAAAGCATTTACAGACAGAGTGAAAGACATGGGAGAATTTTCTTACAAAGGCTTCTTCATGTGTGTCAAACATCTAGTCTTCAGAAACACCAAAATTCCAAACTAGACAAAGGTAACAGGAGGAAGCACTTTGGTTTTGACCTTCTGGATTAATTCCTGACCCAAAACCATCTATTCCAATCCAATGCCACTAAACTATCCAGTCAGCTCTCAGGCTGTAAATGAATCAAAATGAAGCTGAGATCTTACTATGTGGAAATGCCATCTCTGATACAATGCCCCATTTTTCTTGTGAAATTGGCCCCTATTGCTTTAATGTTACAAAGGCACCTTATTAAGTTGAAGATAGGGGAAAGTCGTTCCTGGTAGGATTACTAATTACCCAAACTTTAAATGTAAGCCTGTTCTAAATTTATTGCTTCTGTAGACTTTGGGCTTCTTCTGAAGGTGTCTATCTGCTGAAGGAAGGTATTAAGTATTCTGCATTGTCAATTGCCATTTCTTAGAAAATAAGATGTAAGTAAAGGTTTCCCTCTTCTGTCATGTTTTTAAACAAACTTGACTTTCTTCTTGGCATTCTCCTTTTGTGGCAGGAAATGAGCTCTGTTGTGGTCCCATTCAGTTTTGTGGTTTTGATACTCCTCTCAGACACTTGTCTTGGACCAGCAAGGAAAGATGGGAACTCAACCAAAATGTTAAATATCTAGCATAGTAATTAAACATATGCCCACCTGTCAGCTTCAGTAGTGTCTGATTGTAAAGAATATTGGTTTATGTTGTATTATTTATAATAATAAATATATGTACAATTATTTTTAAGTTCTGGAGACCTTTGCCCCTGTCCATCTAAGGTTACTTCTTTCTCTGCATAACACAAAGAGTTGGTACGGTGCCAGATTCAGCTCATATTTTGTAGTGACGTAAATCCAGAATTACTTTATTGACACTGATAAAACAGATGGCTAAACCCCAGCTAGACAGAACTGTAATTATATCTGCGGTGTTAGAGGTGAAGGTATGTTATTAAAACATTTCCTTCTTCTCTTTGAATAATGTGTAGGTCTTGCAAAATGTAAGCATCGTACTGATAATATCAAATGTCACTCTAGCTTCTGGATGGGAAAAAGTATATGGTGCAAAAGGGAATATGTGCAGAACGACTATGAGAGCTCCTAATTAGCCATTATAGGATTCCATTAATCTTTTCAATCGACTAAAAGAATTACAGTCATTGAAGTCTATTTGTCTTAAGATGGAAAGAAGGCTTAACGAAAGCCTTTGCACTGACGAAAGTGCAAGGAAAAGCATATTCTGTGCATTTAGCTACATCTGTTGGTTTTCTTAGAGAAGGTCACAGCCATCTTCAGATACCGTCAGAGCAGATATCATTCAAGAGTGCTGAGTATATTCGTATTTTGCCAGAGGTCTGAGCTGCCCACGGCTAAGCATGCATATACCCCAGCTAAAGTAGTTTGCGTTCCTGGGTGGGAGTTTGGAGTTGGAGGTCATGAACAGAAAAATACACGCCCAAACTACCTTAACACTTTTCTGATCCATTGGTTAGTGTAATAGACTGTGTCTTACCTACAGCTCCTTTCTTGTGGCTATCAGCAGGGGGCAAGACGGGCGTGCAGCCGGGGAGCAGCCACGTCCTGCCCAGCTGCAGGTCGCGTGTCCCTCGAGGGGTGGCCTTCGCCTGGCTTCTGCGCTGGAGCTGCCAGGTCTTGCATGGTCAGTAGGACCACGTTATCCCAGCAGTTCGAAAGCTGGAAATTGTAAGCGTTTTTTGGAGTTTCTAATGGTTTTGGTTCTGATTTTAATCTTCCTAATTATGACGCAATTACATTTGCTCCAACATGATTTTACTGAGTTTATGGGCAGCTTCAGCAGCATAAGCTCCCTCTCACCCAGTGAGCTCTTATGTCAACAGTATTTCCTATTTAATTTATTTAGTGTTTAATTGTTGCCTATGTTATCAAACAGGGTAAGAAACTGCATTGGGTTAAGGCTTCTGGAGGGAATCAGAAGTGAAAATGCCGAAGAGAAGAAAGGAAGGAGAGACAATAAAGTATAGTGAGCATCAGAGAAGTGAATTAGCAGTGGTTATAAAGGTGGAGACATACTGCCACCATGCAGTGATGATGATAAAAAGAAAATTAACCATATTTTGCCATGGATCTCTGGTGCAGACCCATCCTTGAAATTGGTGGGAATTCAATGGACCAGAGAGCACGTTATCTCTAATGTATTTTTTGGCTCACAGATCACAATTAAAATTAAATTCTGCCTTCTGCAAAATTAAATTGGACACACTGGTCTGCTGCAGTGAATCCTTGATCTCGGTTGGTCTCAGCTGAGCTAGACTACTCAAGAAAAAAACCAAGTGATAACTATGGAACTTCTCTTGTGAGAGTATGTGAAATTGCTATCATATCACAAGGTATTTTCAAGGAAATCTAGGATGTGTGGGTTACTTTTCAGGAGAGGAAAGATTGTTTTACAGGCTCTCGCTATTGACTGCTGTTCCTATAGATCATTCCACTCAAGTGTCTTGGCTGCAAAAATATTAATACAAATGTTGTTACGAGATGATGATGTTCCCAATATTACATAGAATAAATGTTATCACTTAAATATTGTAAAGTGCCAGCATTTCTGCATGCTGCAGCTTTTCGCTAAGATGAGCATACACTTGTCAAATGTTTTGAATTCTGTATTATTCAGTAAATGAGCATGTGGTTAATTAAAGTAGCATTACTGTACTGGGAGGTGATCAGATTGCAAACATATCTTTAACAATTGGCTCTTGTAAATAAAATAGAAAAGAGCTGCTTGAGATCTGAAAATGTCAATAGATGCAAAAAGCCACCTTGGAGCGTTACCTGATAAAATAAGAGTAGAGAAGTAATGATATGGTCAATATTAACTGCCATCAGATGGAAAGAAATCAGATTGTCAGGGATCTATAAAATTCTTGCCAAAGTAGAACCTCATTTACACATACAGATCTTCATACCCTTTGCTAAGAAAAGCATATGTGACAGCTTAGAGGTTTTAGCTGCCAAAGATCTTTCACTCTGAATACAGTAAATGTCACATCTATTTATTTATCGTTAAATTTTGCTAAGTATCTGTAGAAATATTTGGATTTTTTCTATCATAATGTAGATGTTTAAAAGGAAAAGAATCCAGATTATAATGCAGCTGTAGCACCAAACCATATGGCTGCTAAATGGGAGCAAAAATACACCACTGAATTACTGGGAGTAAACATAAACTGGATGCTATCTTCAGAAGAATATTAAATGGAATATATAAATACCAGAGTATTGCCATAAAATCATGCAATCAGACAATAGTAGCCATCAGGCAATAGATTATTTCACATGCTGAAAGTAATCACAGTTGTATAGCAATTTATGTTTTCTAAATGCCAGACTGAAAATATTAACTAATGAATCTTGGCAAGCACAGTGTTTCTACCAACTGCAGTGGTGGTTATAACAACATCTAGGCCTTTTTTGAGAGAGAGAAACAGAGAGAAATAAAGCAGCCATCCTACACCCCAGCTTTATTAGAATCTGTCCAGAGTCCCAGGTGCTCGAAACAGTCTTGTTTGTCTTTAATTCAATTCAAGCCTTTGACTTCTTTCTTTTAAGAAAACGTCTGTGGGTGATTTATTAGTATATTGGGTGGAATTTGCACTGTGCTGAGCAAGAACAAATGGTCCAGTGGAATACATATTCAATGTTATGAATAGTGTCTGGCATGAGAGAGAGAACTCAAATTAGTGTGGGTGTTGTGTTGCCTGTTCTTTTGCTCAGAGACCATTTCATGATAAGTCCATTTGGATTCTGCATTGTTGTGTAAAAAGGAAAAAGTTAATAACTTCCAGGAGAAAAGCCTGTGTGTCTGCTCAGTCTGGTAAAAACTTACTGCGGGCAATTGTCAACCCTACTTTCATATTTTGGGTCTCTTCTGTTCTTTTTATACACCATGGAAGGAGGGGAGGCGAGGCCTCTTCATCCCATACACAGCCATCTTCAAACTGCAAACAAGAACTAAACGATCCTTGAACTTAAATTGGACTTTGTAAATTATCATCGTGGGGAATAGACTCTCAGTATTCATAACTGCAGTGCTTCGAATTAGAAATATAATATGAAGAGTTTACCTCAAAATTGGCCAGATTCATCAAGATTTCTTATTATCACATATTGAACTAGCTGTGCCCTGGGGAACTCAGATCTAAGTGATATTGAGTGAAGACTTTCTCTCCTGAGTTTGTAGCTGAAGTTTTATGTATGGCAAGTAGCAACTCTGAATATCTCTTTCTTCCTACAGATGATATGGAAGCAATTCCAGTCAAGCAGTTCGTTAAACACATCAGTGAGCTGTATTCTAACAACCAGCATGGGTTCTCGGAAGACTTTGAGGTACGATTTAATAATCCACCAATAAAATGTTGTTTTCCTGAAGTTAATTGTGTATTGATACTTACGGACTATGTGACATCTGTGTGATGCTGTCATGTCAGGTAAATGCGATGCTCAAGTGTATCAGAAGAAATAGGGAAATACCAGTTTGCCACCAGGTATGAGCAATGTGGGACTGGACATTTACAGGTGATTCTAACCACCACAGATTTGGTGCCTTTAAGAGCGGCATCTCCTAGGTTTTTATTAAAGAGGAAAGCTGCCTGCAGTCCCCCAAGAATGACATGAAGATACAAACAGTTGTTTTTAACTCCAGGCTTTTCTCACAATCTGCAGCTTATTTTACTCTTGTTGGCCCAGAATTTGCTGCTCTTAGTCACACTGAGAAGCCACATACCCCTTGAGTAGCCCAAAAGAAGTAAAATAGTGCTCACTATGCGTAAGAGTAGTAGAATTTGGTCTTTTATGAAAACCCAAACTACGGGTCTGTTCCTGGAATCCTTCTTCATCCTCTGTTCAGCCAGGAAAGATTGCTGTTGAAGTCGTCGGTTATTTTGTTCCAGTAAAACCAAGGAGAAAGGCTTCAGGATTTAGTTACCTAATGTGTGTTTACCTAATGTGACTATTTTAAAGTTTGCATCTTGTTACCCGTTTAGGACAGATTCTGGCCTATAAATCTGCTATAAATTGGAGGTAATTTCAATGAAGTGAAAGTAGTTTTCCACTTCTGGGTTACCAAACCCATATTGTGGAAGGACGGTAAACATCGCACGGTAAACATCACGCAGTATGAGGATGGGCTGCAGAGTCAGGCCCCAGTAAGCTCAAGTCAGTATTCTCTGGCTAGTTTTCAGGCATGTATTTCATTCAGTCTAATCACAGTCACTGCTGAACTTTTGGAAGTATTGAGAAGCAGGAGGAGCCCCAGGAAATTGCATAGAGCTGTGCTACTGGCACCCCTACCAGCAAAAGGAGGTGTGTTTGTGTGCTGCATGTGAATCAGAGAGGCAGCTTTGCTTACAAACAAGGCAGTGAACCAAAATCGGTGGCCTAATATCTACGGCTTCTTCGCTTACTGCAGTAAAGACAAGACTGTATGCAGGAATTGTTTTTAATGGGATCATTTAAAACATTTATTGTTGCTGTTTGGTTACTGTCTATAAAGAGTGGCTGCTTTGTCTGATGCCCAAAAACCATTGTGTAAGTTAGAAACATTTTGTATTCATGAGGAAGGCAAATGTGTAAGGTGTTAAAGTGATTTAGTTCAATTGACTGCTGGCTGGATGGCTGAGCAGGAATATTGAGGCATTTAACAATGTTGATGGTATTCAGGACAAACATTTATTCTCCAGAGAGGAGAATTTGATCAGGATGATCAAATGCGACTCACTCTTCTCAATTATTTATGAATTGCGACCCCAGTGCTATTCATCACAGCTGGGTTTTACACCATTTAATTATTCAAAATAATAAGCAACACATCTGTAAACTTGGTCTGGCTTTAAGCAGGCTTTGCTTCAGCTGTCGCAAAATCACTGCTATTAACAAATGTTGGACACCTTCTGCTCGTGTTTTAGCGAAGAAAAACACTTCTTTAATAGCCCTATTTTCTCCCTTCCTCCTGAAGCCGCCTGCTGCGAGTGCCATGCCGTGGCTGTCAGTTGGAGAGATGACTTTGGCCAGTTAGACCTGTTCTGGGGAGCGCAGGGTCCCCTCTGAAGGGAAGTAAAACTCCTCCAACTGCACTGCACATGACAAATTCTGTTCTCCATGCTAGCTTAAAATTTGGAGCATCTCCTTTGAAGTCAGTATAGCTACTGCAGATGTATTTCTCTGTAGTTGAGGTCTCGGCTTCCTAAAGAGTACATGAAATCTCCTCTTAGAGTAGGGAGAAGGAATAGGAACAAGACGATCACTGTCTGGGATAAACCATCCGGCTCCCTTTCATTGCTTATGTTCTGCCCTGCTGATTCCTCATGGGCCTGCTTTTCTTCCTTATGGTTCACAGTGATGGGACAGAAGAGTGAAACCCAGGCTTTTTCACAGACCCTGTAGGTAAAATGTTTCTCAAGTGCCTAAAATGACTCAGAGATCAGAATCCCAGTTTTGAAAGTGGCTGAGGGATAGAGGAGCCTAAGGTTACATTTATGCAGTAGCTGTTGGAAGTAGCTAGTGGTGTAACTTCTCGTGTCCCGTCAGATCCAGCCATGGTGTATGTGCTGGGATTGTATCTGCCAGCTAGAGTGAAGATTTAGCTAATGTTTTACGGAGAAACAGTAGGATTCCAGCTGAAACAGAAAATCTGGTATTGCAGGGATGCTAGCCCTGGGTGCACGGCCACATAATGCTAAGTGCAGGGTGGGTGCAAATTCATAACGCACGCTCAAATTTGTTTCACATAGGTTAGCAGGTTGCCACTGTGCCAGCAGACTTCATCCGGGGCTGGATATTGTCTGCCCACACCTCTCTAAGTTTCTGCCATGGACAACTGTTACTGTTCTTGCACGTTAACAACATAAAAGCAGCATGAACTTCTCATCATGAGGTCTTGCTGCTTTAGCAAAAATAGGATTATGTGCTGATACCCGATCTGGATGACATGCTGAGGGGTCGGGCAGTATGCATCAATAATGCACCTCCAACCCCTTCATGCCTGAGGAACTTCTGAAAAGAGGTATCAGGTTCTGCAGTCATATGGGCTTTTTACAAAAAAAAAAACACCTGCTTTTTACATCTAAAAGGAAGAGAGAAGAGGATGGCAAGGAGATGCTGAAAAAATGTGATCAATACTAGAGAATAAATAAATCTTCCCAAAGATAGCCAGGGCATAGGATTTTTTTAAAGGAAAAAAGGATCAAAAATCTATTCAGTAATTTCTCTGGCAGGAGGTTTTATGGTGGAACCTGTGAAAGGAAAGACTAAGCTAGGCACACATATACTCTGCCCAGTGTAGAAGGTAAACATTCTCCATTTGTTTGTTGCTAGTTTTTGGTGTAAGTCTCTTCTTGTGTTTTTGGCAGAATGTTGTGGGGCTGTATTGAGTTGGTTTTTATGTGAAGATGGTTCCTTTGAAAGTAAATTGTGTGACTACTCCCTCCTCCTCTTAAAACAAGCTGTAATTACAGCTAAATATTTTGTGAATGTGCTTAGGAAGCGTTTTATGTGCAGAGGAAAAAATGACTTTGAACTCACAAATGTTTCCTTGGAAAGTACATCCAAAATGAATCAGTATTCCCTTTGGGTAATCATAGTGCAAGTAGCCAGCTTTATTGTCTGGTGATAGCTGGGCTTTCTTGTAGATACAGAATTGTTAAGATTTCCTTTGAGTCCTATGAATTTTCAATTTTTGATATAAACTAGAAATATAAGGCCCAATTTAATACTGAACAACAAACAGCTTTTTAAAATAACGACCATGATCCTCCATTGCCAGTGCGGGTCTCTGATAGAACTCTTTGTATTCCACCTTGGAATTTGTTCAGCCTCGTACTGAAAAAAGTTCAAGGAGGTTTTTTGGCTTGCGCTCAGGCAGTTCCAGCACCCTCTTGCTATGGCATACAGGCTGAGGTACCACATTTTTGCAGGGCAGCAGTGGGGCAGGGTTCGGTGGCAAGACCAAGCAGAGATTGAGAGGCTTCCTCACCGAGAGATTAGATCTACTGCTTGTCTAGCCAGAGATTTTCTTGGCACCATTATGTTTAATAGACTTTGATAGATCTTTCTTCCACAAATTTCTAATTGTCTCTTGAACCTTTTAGACTTCTGCATGGCAATGAATTTCACAATTTGTTCCACAAGAACGGACTTCCTTTTGCTTTTAACTCATGCCTAATAACCTCTCTTGGTGCCTCCTAGTTTTTGCATTACAAAGTACATCCCTGTTCACTTAAATGTCTCACATGATTCTGTCTGCCTCCCTCATATTCCCCCGTAACCATCTGTTTTCAAATCTGAAGAAGTCTAAACTATTTGATTTGTTTGTTTGAGGAAGCCATTCTAGACTTGTGATGACTTGTTCTCTCTGTACCTTTTTCTCTTCCTTTACCGTATCCTTTTCAAGATAGAAAGGCCAAAACTGTGCACAGTATTTAATGAGTGAGTTTACTGCAGAGTTCTGTGGGAGCATAGTGATGTTTTCTGTTTGGTTTTCTATTACTTTCCTCCTTCCTAACACACTATTTGTTTTTTAACAACTACTGAGCACTCAGCTGACACCTCCAGAAAACTATCAGCTCTGACCCAAGGTCTCATCACTGAATGGCAATAGCAAATTGGGAACCTGTCAGTATGTATGTGTAGTTAGGGTTGTTTTTCCCAAGTACATCACTTTGCATTTATCAACATTGAATTTCATTTGCCATTTTATCAGTCAGTCACTCGGTGTTGCAGGATTGTTCTGCTTCCCTTCACAAACAGCTTTTGTTCTAATTATCCTGAATAATTTTGTATCATAAACACACTTTGTCTCTTCTGCAGTCCATTTATGAATAAATTAGGTCCCCGTAAGGTCCCACTGGTGAAATCAGAACAGTGACAATTCCTGGGCGGTGAGTCCCACCTTTAAACTGTTGGCATACAAGATGAGTTTTCCTTTTGCTGCAAGACGGATAAGTTTTTAAACTAATGTTTTCCGAGAGGCATTTCACAAACATTTCGGAAATCCAAATACGCTGTTCTCTCCCAGACTGTTCTTACCTATGGACTTCTTCAAGGACCTCTCCACAGTGTGTTAGAGGCGTTCACTAGCTCTGCTGTTTATTACAGCGTCTAGCAGTTTGCCCCACAGAGAAGTCAGATTTAGTGGCCTGTAGTGCCTGAAATCCCTTCTGGGTCTCATTTTGAAAACTGGTGTCATATTTGTCATCTTCTATTCCCCTGATAGCCTGACTATGTAGGGCATGTGTCCTCCAAAGTCTTGTATCAAAAAGAGTGTGAAGTGCCACCTCCCACGGTAAAGCTTTTCACTCCCTCCCCCTGGCCGGTTACTGGAATACTGCAGTAAGTGTTTTGAGTAGTTGTGTCCTTTTGCTCTAAGAAAGGAACACTAAGCCAAGAAATCACCCTCCATCCCCAAAGCTAACTGTGAGTTTTTATAGTATCATGCGGTATTTGGATTTCTGAGATCAGACAATTTTATTTCCCTCCTCCCTAATTCTGGAGTGGGCTGGTCAGCGCTGCTGCAGGAGCGATTAGGGTGGGTGAATGCAATCTCCGCAGACCTCTCCTGCCTGTGGCCATGTGAGTGTAATGATTCATTGCCAATTTGGAGTCTGAACAGGCTCGCTGAACTTGGAGGCAGGCTGTCTAGCTCCCTCATCACATAAATTGAAAATATCTTTATACTCCGGTGACACCTTCTTCTAAATGTCCTGAAATGTAAGAAAATAACATAAATCTATATCTTCAGTGATGTGGCAGGGATTTGCTAACGTTATTCTCATGGTTGCTGCTGCTTAGGGCAGGGGTCACTAGCTCTTTTTAACCGCTGACCTCAGAATGTTACTCTCTAGCAAAGGGCTGCACTGAAGACAGATAACGCTGCACTTTGCACATTGCTTGAGACACTAAAACCACTGTGTAGTTACACTGGCATCCCTTACAGATTAGACACAGCTTACAGCAGGCACATGCTTATAACTGCATCTACAGCAAGGAATTTGGCAGTAGAAAGATGCCGTTTCAAAAGCTTGCTGCTAGCAGACATTACTGCACTGGGAGATGTTTTCTAACCCTGGCCCAAAACTGCCATAATTAGAGGTATTCTCAGCCTGTGGGTCGCTGTGCTGAAACCAAAGGGAAGCAGCACTGTGAAGGTGGAGGAGGAAGGATTGCTGCAGAAGAGGGTCTTCCAGGATTCCTCTGTTCTTACCTCACCTGCCCTAAGAAATTGGCATTGTGAATTAAGAGCTAAAGCTGATGAGAAGCAATAAAAGAAGTTCAGATATCTGAGCTTTCTGTTACTAACCATAGCACCGCAGCCATACCCAAAGTGTCTGTGCGGAAGCCCCGATCGGAGGAGCCGCAGCCCCACGCGGGCAATGCAAGGTTCGGTCAGGCTCTGACACCTCCCTGCCTAACGAAGGGCAGGGTATCGCAAGCAAACGGGCCTCCGCTGTCCTCTCCTCTCTCATTCATTTACATGAATTTTTAGCTAGCTATTCATGATTCCTCCACTGTCATTCCTGTGTTGAGTCCTTTCGGTTTGTTTATTTTCCCCTTCTTTCTAGGCTGTCCCCAGCTCACCTCTCTCTTGAGTGCCATCGGAGAGTTTATACTAGCGCTAAATTATCGCAAAAATCTGCACTATTCCTGTGGGATATCTTCAAATACTATCTGCTGTCTCTGTTGGTATGCCGCCTTCGTGTTTGCTGTGATAAAACAAACAGCAAGAGCACTACCACAGAATTCTCTAATTTGGGATTAAAATAATAGGTCAAAAATGATTTTAGGGGTGGATGAACTAGATGCTTTCATGCTGAAAAATGTCACAAAAATATCAAAACAGAGCTATGGATGTTCTCTAATTTAGTCCTTCAGATTAGGATCTTTTCTTTGTTCATGATTCCTCCTCATTGCTATTCATAGGCTTTCACAGTTCAGCCCCTGTTAGGACATCAGACTGAAGTAATGGGAAACAACAGCAGCACTGCATAAGGCCAAATCAAGAGACCGAGTTCCTGCTCAGTCACTGTAGCAAAAATTCTTGCTCAGAACCTTATATTGCCAGCAAGACACTGGAGCAGTTTGATTTTACACTTAAATGGAAATTCTTTGAAGTTTAGAAGAAACTAATCTGTAACTTGTTTCAAAAAGGCAATGAAAATGGGTCGTTAAACCTGGGTGTATCAAATTCCAATTAGCATTAGCATGGACAATATAATTAAAAGGTAAATTAGCCATAATAGCATAGACTAGAACACTTTTTACAGTAACTAATGGTCAATTGAAACCATGTACTTTGGTTTCTTGGGTTGTCAATGATAAGTTGAAAGGACAGAACAAGAGCCTGTATCCATTCATCTTTGGACAGTAACGTGTTCTGCAAAGTTAAACATGAAGAGCAGCAGTGTGCTAGCCAGCCGCCAGTGGGAGAGACTAAGCGGGATCAAGGAAAGCCAAAGAAAAGACTCTAGAGCTGAAAAGTTTGCTGATGAATTATGGATGTGGTGATATGGACACTATCTGTCCCACTCCAAGGTGCCAGTAGCAGTTTTGTGCTAATTAGAGAGGAGTTTGTTAAGGCTGCAGTGAGCAGCCTTGTATCGGGCCTGACCTGGTGGCTCTGCCTGCAAACTTAAGTTCTAATAATATTATCATCATGGTGATGTTTTAAATGCAAATAACAGACTTGGTAGGCAGTAGGATTTAGAAATCCCAAGGTGTTCATTGCATAAGCAATAGAAAATGCTGGGAAAGTAAATATGTAATATACATAAATGTGGTAAAATGGCATAATTAGGATGATGACTTTTTGGAACTTTCTCCAGCGAGATATTTTTGAACATTGGGCTGTCCTCTTCTGCTAAAGGGTAAATAATACTCTGGACAGAGGCATAGATAACAGGCTGCAACTGGTCTCGTCTTCTTTCAGCATTTTGTGCATTGATGAAAGACAACCACCTTGACTTTAATAACAAAGGAATGTTAACTTATGCCGTACTGTCTGGTGGGGTGAGCCTGTGGTTTAGTAATTTGCTACTAGAATTTGGAGAGATGAATGTAGGAGGGTAAGAGAGCATGGATAACCGCCCACTGCTCTCAACCTGATCTGTCCAAGCAGCAGAGCCAAACATTGTCAGTGGCTCACACAGAGCTGGAGGATGTCCTCAGGCCCCTTCTCGTTGGACAACTTCAACGTTCCAAAGTGTTGGCAGTGTCCTGGACTGGCAGAGGTGGGGGGCAGAGCTGAAGACGAAATGGCCTTTTATTGTTCTACATTGATTTTTAAAAAGACAAAAATAGTTGGGGCACATTGCCAAGGGGGAAGCTTTTCTTGAACAGTTGCCTTTTGCTGTGCTTTTGCAGTGTGCAGGCATAGGAATCCACCATTATAGCAGCTTTCCAGAGTATTAAAAATCATTTAGAATATTATGTGTTAAGAAAAGCCATTTTCAGGTGATCAGCTCTCACAGCATCAGACCTTCTTTTCCCTTGCTGTGTTTTTCACCATCTTAGCTTAATCTTCCTCTTCTATTAACTTTATATTGGCCAGCTGGGAACATGTACAGTTGAGAAAACAGTCAGCATCAACGTAAAAAGGTTAATTAAAATGATTAACCTCACCAACAATTCCCTTATGGAAAAATCCTATAGAATATAATAGAAAGTGATACATTTACTATGTAGTATTTAAACTGTCAGAGAAAATTCCTTAGCAGGGAGGTAATTCCCTATTAAATTCTATAACTTTTTAGAGTATTCTCCACAGAACCTTATTGGATTCATCTGTATTAAATTCTACAGCATTTGGCATAAATGTTTCAATGCTAATAACTTCTAAAAAGAATTTTATAGTGATGCAGGGATGTAGAGTTTGATGTGAGGCTTTTCAGAAACAAGGGGTTATTTTTTAGGAATGACCTACAATGGTACAGCAGCAATGTTCTATGATTTCTAAATGCAAAAAAAAGATAAAACCAAATTACATTAAATCAACCTAACATGTAAGTAATGCTGCTTTTCCAGTTATGACTTAGGCTGAACTGATCCTGCCCATTGTGTAATCAGAAGTCCCTTGCCTACTGGAGCTGACAGGCAGAATTAGGGGAAGCGCACACTTTAATGTGTTTTTTTATTTCTGTGATAGAAATGGAACTATGAAAATTCTATTAGGGCCAGCTGAGAGTTTTGCTTGATTTCTCTTTGTCTTTGCTCAGCTCATCTCCTTGAACGTAGTATGTTTCTCCCTATGGAGAGGGGGGAATGGAGAGAGAAGCAATTGTTATTTGGGAGTGTCATGTGGATATAAAAGCTATAAAATGTTGAAGGTTTTAGTATACTTTGCACTTTTAAAATGTAAATGCTGGGGAAGATATCAAAATTGCTATGCAAGTCCTTTGTGAAGTGTCTGCATAATGCTGAACTCTGTTACATCTGTTGTTTGTATAGCATTTCTCTTGATAATTTTTCTCTGTCACTTAGCTCGTGATCTTTGTAGCAGCTGTGAGCTCCTAATGACTTTCCCTCTTAGGCAGGTTCTATACTGTTATTTTTAAAGCCTGAAGTACAAAGTAATTTGGCACTTCTCTGTATATCCTTGAGGGAAATTGGTTCTGTTTGGTGCGATTTCTGGGACTTGCAAAAGATTTGAATAAATGTAGTTTCTTCCACAACTTTGTAAACTCCAAACATTGATATATTTTTCAGAAAATGTGTTTCTAAACTGAGAATATTTATGCTAGAGACAAAAAGGGGTTTCACTTTTTCAGGAAGATTGTGGTTAAATAGATTAAAAAAAAATGGAATGGAGGTGGTATTACACATGAGCTTTAGTGACTCAGTTTGCAAGCCAGTCTCTGAAGTGTGTAACTCGCTAGGACAGTCTGGCCAAGGGGAATAGTTGCTCTTCTCTAGGGTCAGAGAAAAGACCCTCCATGGCCCCATTTCAATAGTCTTGTATTCTGTTGTTGGACAGTGTAAGTAAAGGATAGGCTAAAAACTAAAAAGTCAATGGGAGTTTAGGTATCTAACCTACAGCCTCAAGTAGACCGAAATTTGCATCTCTAGCTTCATGAACACCTTGGCAAGCCTGGCCTTTTCTGCTTTGTAAACGTATATATACATGGATACAACCTTGTATCTTTTGCACTGTATCATGGGCTGTTAATCAGTGTCCAAGCAGTGGTATTTAAAGTGCTCGCTGTTATCTTCAGAGAACTATTTTATTTATACTTTATAAAAGGCATCTCTCTGCAGAGAACTAACAAAAGGTCAGTGCCAAACTTAAATGTCAGAAACCCTGTTTTGAGAGGTTATAAGCAGATAAGTTGTCCAGCGGTCAAAGGCTTATGTTGAAGTGGGTTTTGTGCTTAGTTTCTTACACTGCACTGGCCACTCTCGCCTTTGAGGGACTCCATCTTCCCTTCCCGAGAGGGGACAGAGTGGGGCATCACAGGAGATGCAGTCCAGAAGACAGACGGACTGCTGGTCAGAGGGACAGTCGGCCCTCAGGGTGCCCAAAGTGCATCTGTCACCAAGTATGTGGAGGGGAGCATAACCACACACCAGGGAGCAGGTAACACGGCTCAGTTTAAGCAGACCATGTCATACAGGCCAACACTTGAAGGACTTTGTGTTCAATCCAACCATTAAGGTATCGACATTTTAAACATGGTTTCTGTAAGCTGTTGCAAAGGGAAGTAAAGCTTAAATTTTTTGGATTGATGCATTTTCCATTTGTATAATTTTTATGCCTAGGAAGTGCAGCGCTGTACGGCCGACATGAACATCACTGCAGAGCACTCCAACCACCCTGACAACAAGCACAAGAACAGATACATCAACATCCTAGCCTGTAAGTAAGCACAATGAATCAACCCAAAAAGGCACTCTCCTCTCACAGTGTTTGTGTGTGACTGGAAAAGGCAGGTGGCTTCAAGTTACACTGTTGCACAGTAATTAATAAATATGTGAAAGTGTGGCTGGGAGATCATTACCCTACTAAAGGCAGTGGACGTTTTGACTTGTCTGGGGCTAGGATTTCACTCCGGGTTTTGTTTCAAAAGATTTTGCAGTTTGATGGTCCAAGTGTAGTTTTAGAAGTGTCAGTTTGGTATGAAATTTTGTGGAGGAATAACTGGGATAAATTGATGATCAGAGCTCTTCTGCCCGCTAATGTCTGAAAACTGGCCTAAGGGAAGTGCATGGTGGAGCAAAGAGTTTTATTGATGATCCCGGGGTTTCACTTACAATCCCAAAGGTGCTAAATCTTACAGAGTATATCTGCTGTATTTCAAACTGCTTCAGCTGTGTGTATGACTTGGACAAACTGATCTTTGTAGCACAGTGCAGGCTGTATTCCTTGTGAGAACTGCAAATCTGGACTCTGCTCTAGAATGCAGATTATTGCAGGTCTGGGATGGAAACGCGGTAACTTTTTCCATATCGTTCTCTGATGTGGAATGAATGGCAGATGCAGCAGTCATTGTGGTTTAAGAACAAAGATGGAGAGCTGCTGATAAACAGTTCACAACGTTCATAAACAGTGCAATAAATCTTGAGTGTTTTTGATGGCATAGGAACAAAATGCATGTCTCTAACAGATTTTCAGAAGTAATCAAGGTGCCAGCTGAGGACCAATTCCCAGACTTGCAAAAGACTTGCTGTGTGCCCTTGGGCAAGGGGATTCATTGTGGTTGTCCCAGCTCTGATTTTAGACGTAGATGGCTGGTCCCTCTGGGCACAGAGAGAGAAGTGCCATAGGAGGAGAACTGGAGCAGGCACTCCAGTCCTCCAGACTGCCCCTGGAGGAACGTGTCTCTCTCTTCATTGGTGCTCAAGGAAGGCAAACGAAACCAGGTTCTTCATGCTTAAAGTTAGCCCACCTGTCTCACCTCTGCATGTGTTGGAAGCACTGCCCAGCCCAATGCTGCTGCCTAGGAGCAGGAGAAGGACTGCAATTTTTTTCTGCTTTAAGCCAAAGTCAAGCATTTGGGTGGAACAAAAAGAAGAGCTAAAGAGCATGACCTACAGTCTATCCTCTTGGTGTGATAAGGGTGGTGAAGGAGTGAGGACATTCACTCAGCTCCCAGAGCCAGTAGAGTTGTCTGAGCCTAGCACCAGGTGGAGGATAATGAGCTCAGAGACCAAGCCAAGCCAAAGCAGCTTTACTGCCTGCAAGAGCTGAGCCGGTGTCTCCACATGGTGTTACACAGCCCTGTGGGGTGCCCGGGCTCTTTGAATCACACTACACTGTGTGATGTGGATGATCCCAGAGATCATCATCATGAGGCTCCAGTGTCCTCTAAAGAGAAGCTGTCCCAGCACAAACCACGTACTTTAAGGGATGTGAAGCCTGAGGACCTGCTACTGTGAGCAGATGACCAAGAACAAGTACTCCCACCTCCCCTTGACTCCAACCCAAGGCCAATTTCTTCCATGTATTAATAAGGGCTACTCCAGTACCTAGGAAATGGGATATTTACCTGCAGTTCTGCACTGTGTTTCCTTCATGCTTCTCTGCTCTGTTTTTCATCTTGCAGATGATCACAGCAGGGTGAAGCTAAGGCCTTTACCAGGAAAAGATTCTAAGCACAGTGACTACATTAATGCTAATTATGTCGATGTAAGTTGTTCGAATTGTTTTTTCTTCTCTAACTCTGAATCCTTCCACAAAGAGGAAGTATTGGCACTTGTGAAGTGGTCGTGTTTTCCAACTTCACCTGATAATTTTGCTACAAATTCCTCGCTATTCTGAATGAGAAAGGCACCTTTCTTTGTTACCTTTAAAATATTAATATGTCTGCCACGATATTGCTTTCATCTCACTTGGCATTATGGTTTTCTTTGAAGGGTTACAACAAAGCAAAAGCCTACATTGCTACCCAGGGACCTTTAAAATCTACCTTTGAAGATTTCTGGAGGATGATTTGGGAACAAAATACTGGAATCATTGTCATGATCACAAACCTGGTTGAAAAAGGAAGAGTAAGAGATTTTCTAGTTTGTTAGCAAATTAGCAAGTGTTGCTCCTTACCACCTCCCTGAATCACGTGGGCAGAATTAGTTTTTAAATTATTTGGGATGATATATATTGACGTATAATATATAACTAGCATAACAGAGGGATACATAGCTACCCATGATTTTACTTGTTTAAAAAGCTCTAAACACAAATATAAAGCAGCAGCTCAAACCCTTAGCCAACCCACCCAACCATGTCTTTGTTCAGAGAAAATGTGATCAGTACTGGCCGTCGGAGAACAGCGAGGAGTATGGCAACATAATCGTCACGCTGAAGAGCACAAACATTCATGCCTGCTACACTGTGCGCCGCTTCACAGTCAGGAACACGAAGATGAAAAAGGTGAGTAAAGCCTTCACTGTTCGCATCCAGATGCCTTCTGGCTTGTGTAGGATGCAAGGCACACAGAGCAAAACTGAGTGTTTGCGTAGGCAACTTGATGTAGCAGGTGGATGGGAAATAAGTAAGCAAAGCCAGGATTACAAGGAACCCAGTGAAAGGTTTAGCCTGTATTTCTTTTTCTCAAGTTCGCTGCCGCTTTGGTGTCACGGTTATTGCTGTTATTACCTGTTCCCACATGTATTTTTCCTTGAACTCTGTCTCCACCTAGCAGGAGGCAGAGCTGCAGAAGATTTCTTCTGTTAGTCAAGCACTTCTGCAGCTGAGCAAGCCAGTAGGATAGAATATCTTTCTATGCTTCTCTTGCCTAATCTTTCTCTTCTTTCTGCACACACTTTGCACGCAGGGTCAGAAAGGAAACCCCAAAGGGCGGCAGAACGAGAGAACGGTTATTCAGTATCACTACACTCAGTGGCCTGACATGGGTGTGCCGGAGTACGCCCTGCCTGTGCTAACCTTCGTTAGGAGATCCTCTGCAGCCAGAACCCCGGACATGGGACCAGTGGTGGTGCACTGCAGGTATGATGGGCGCGATTAACTACTTCATGGCAAGCATACCCAGTGCACAGCATGTGCTCTTACATGCCAGCTAAGACAAAAGCCTAGTTACTAACGGAGAAGGAGTGGTCCAGCCCCATGGAGTTTGCTTTGCCTACATCGTAAGACAGCTCCAATGCAAAAGCTTCCCAGTTGCATTAGCAAAACCCTGTGTCGTGATACTGAGCTGCTGTGCATTGCACCGATGTGGTTGTGCAGTTCCTTACTTGAAACTTGTTCATAGCCTGCCCATTCACTGTGTGGGCAGGGCAGGATTACCTCTGCTGGCAACAGCCATGTGAATAGACAGACACCTGGGCATACGACTGCCACTGAACCACACTCACATTCACCAGCACTTGCAGTCAACAGAGGATTTCCCTTAAATGAATTAAGGGATGTGTGTCAGAGGGCTGTACAGCACTATAATGGAGAGGATGATAAGGGTTAGAGCTCCTTCCTGAGCAGAAATT
Organism: Scopus umbretta; assembly: GCA_013400535.1. Classification (NCBI taxonomy): domain Eukaryota; kingdom Metazoa; phylum Chordata; class Aves; order Pelecaniformes; family Scopidae; genus Scopus; species Scopus umbretta. The sequence continues at coordinate 64,551 of VZTL01040928.1, forward strand.
GAGAAGCTCTAAAGAGTTCCCCTCTCTGCCCTCTCTGTTGGGCCCAGGACCACCCTCCTCCCCTTCAAGGAGTTGTGCCTGCACAGGATTAGCCCACTCTTATGCCTTTCTGTAGTGCTGGTACCACTTGCATTTCCAGAGCAGGATTACAGCTCCACTGTGAGGCTTAAGCCTTACCTCAAGACTGAAGCCAGCCAGGACAGCCCCATAGCCTGGAGCAACCTTGGTGGTCCAGGATAGCAGCAGTTTAGCATAGGGTGGATCTCTGTGTGGCTTCTTCTAGCCAACACCAGTAACAACAGCAGTGGAGACAGGTCGGCTGAGTGTCAGATCGTGAAATATATACCTGGTAAAGTTCCCAGAAACCCAGAATATTTTGTTTAGAAGCTTTCATGGTCGGGGCTAGCAGGGAAATGAAAGTCTGTGAACAGGAGCACTTGCTTAGTTCTGTTCTGCTGTTGTGAACGTTTACTTGGTCCAGCTGTCTTACATGGGTTTCTCTTATGTCTTCTATAGTGCTGGTGTTGGCAGAACTGGTACCTACATTGTGATAGACAGTATGCTGCAACAGATAAAAGACAAAAGCACAGTTAATGTCCTGGGTTTCCTGAAACATATCAGGACACAGCGCAACTACCTCGTCCAGACAGAGGTAAAGATTGCAGTGGGGTTGAATTTAAAGCCGTGTTCATTTTCATGTTGTAATCAAAAAGAAAATGGATTTTTCAGTTATATCCCTGTAAAAACTGAATATATCACCAGGCATTTTTTGTACTGGAATGTCTCTCTTTTTCTAGACCAAAAACTCAGATTTTGCTTTGGCTTATTCAGTTGTACATGCTACACTTGTAAATCTTTATTCCAGACTTGGCAGTATTTGCATGGGTGGCTTGTTTTGCACACCCTTTCCTTTAGTGTGCCCTCAGTTAAAGCCAGCTGTTTAGTTTATTCCGAGCGCCTACGTGACATGCTGCTGTTTTTCTAGGAGCAGTACATTTTTATTCATGATGCCTTGTTGGAAGCCATCCTGGGGAAGGAGACTGAAGTATCTGCAAACCAGCTGCACAGTTATGTCAACAGCATCCTCATACCTGGCATAGGAGGGAAGACACGACTAGAAAAACAGTTCAAGGTAAGGCTTATCACTGCCATCCAGAGGGACTTAATTTCCCTACTCTCTTTTGTATGGCCTGTCTTCACTGTCAGTTGTGATAGATAAGGAATGAAACCAGAACACTTGATTAGACCAGCACAGCATCTTGACAAGTTTGGTGCTCAACAGTCTTAGCTACACTGCTGGAAATCAGCGCTAACACTCTTGAAGTCAGAGGTGAGAAGAGGGACACCGACACTCGTTTGGAGTGTGCTGCTGGTCTCCCTGTTCCCAAGGGGGCTTGGATGTTCCTGAGTCTGTGGTTAGTTTGGCTGGAAGTCTTCCTCCAAACTGTGGCTGTCACGCATATATATGGAGAAAGACACGAAATGAGATTCTTAGCACTGCCTACTATTTCAGCACTGGATAAAGAATTTAAAATGTTTTAAGGCCAGGAAACACAATATGCCTTTATCCTTTCTCATTGCTAATAACTGTGCTTGCTGCTTTTCCCTGCTATGTCACAGTTCCTCTCATCCTGGCCAAAGTAATTTTTTTTTTTGCCCAGATCTCCTATTCAAAACCTAAGATTTTCTGATTGCATTTTATTTCAATGCATTTAAAAATATTTTTTGTGAGACTATGTATCATAAGATTATACGTGACATCTGTTTTCACAGCTAAACTCAGCCAATAACTACCTAAGGAACTGAAACTGTTAAATTATACCAGGTGCCAAGCTATTAAAAAAAAATGAACAGGCTCTTCTCTGACTTCACTTGTAGAAATCTCAGTACTTCTCCATCAGTCAAGGCATTCCAGATGCTTAATTACTAAATTAAAGAAACAAGTGCAAGTGCATGCACATGCGCACTAAATGCAGCAGGAGAAAAGATTTCTTATTAAAAAGTGTCGCACTTTTACAAGCAATACTAAATTATATCTATAAAGATGTTTTCTGATGACTCACGGTAAAATTTCAAAAACTTAAGTGCCATTTTCAGAAATTACTTTCTCTGCCAATGTTGCACAGGTATTTAGAAACGCCATAACTTCTAATGGGGCTTATGCCAGTACATAGATGAGTTGAGTGCTATCCTGTTTCGAGTGCATTTGAAACTGGGATGTGACCAGCAGCAATTATTAAATCTTCCTCTTGTTTCTGCTGCTACCATGGAGCCAGTGGAAAATAACTCGTGCTCATGCCCTGGTACAGTAGCTTATATTCAACCATCTCAGAGTAAAGTTACTCTGAGTAATGAGTTGCTAGTGCAGGAGATGAAAAAGCCACCTTTACCCTCTCTGCTCTGGTGGAGTATCCCCATACACTGGGGAAACACGCAGATACAAATCTGCCTCCCTGACTTTTCTTTGAGCCTCATAAGCAGCCCAGAATGAACTTGGCAGACCAGAGAATGTAACCCACGGCTTTGGATCTCAGATGCCGGCATGGTGGGTTCTCCAAAGGCCTTGCAGAAAAAGACATGCTGCAGGAACGATCTGGCTTTTATTTCAGAAGAGAACATAAAAGTTTTGGTTTTGTTTTATTTTACTAGCTTTTCTTCCTTGAGACCTGCTTCTGACTGAACACATCTGCAAGTCTTTGAAATGTATTCTCAAAGATAACTAAACATAGTGTTCTGTGAAAATACATTTTGATGGAACTCCATTTTCAGGATGTTTCGAAGCTGAGAGCTGCAGAGATCTTTTTATCCATTAAACATGTATGAAAAGGATGATTTCCATTGGCATCTTGAGTACTTTAAACAAGTTTAACAATGCAGTTTATTCTTCTACTGATGCATCTTTGCAGGAGTTGGCAAAGAAACCTCCTCTCTTCATTTAGAGCGCTGTGAGGACTGACTTACTACTTTATTCTCTTTCAGCTGGTTACGCAGTGTAATGCAAAATACGTGGAATGCTTCAGTGCTCAGAAAGACTGCAACAAAGAGAAGAACAGGAACTCATCAGTCGTGCCGTGTAAGATCACATCTTCGGTTTGATTACTGCCTAGCATAACTTTTTGTACTGAATTCTCCCGGTGTTATGCATGAAAAGGCATAGCCACTAGGAAGGAGAAATGCAATCTTTTGTTCAGACCAAGCTGTCTTGTCTTTCAGAATTACCCTGATGAAACTGAACAAAAGAAAATAGTTACAGTGTCAGCCAGATATACTGTCCAAGTAAAATGTTAATTTGAAGTGCTTAAGAATTTGAATAATTAGGTAGGAGATAAATCTATGGAATACTGAGAGAATTACTTTGATACTGCTCCCAGCTCAGGTGAGATCTCCCAGTGTGATTGGCACAAGTTGTTTGTAATTCAGCTACTACATTCAAATTCTGCGTGTGAGCCTTCCCCAGATTAGAGGGTATTTAGTGCCCGAGGACACAGTTTCACAGTCATTGACAAGGAATCTGTGCGTGGTTTCCAAGCAGTATGAATTTGCACCAGACCAAGCATGGGCACAACGTCATTCCCATCACATTACCTGGAGTACAGGACATACAGGACAGGTGATAGCCAAGCTAGCACAAAGTAATAATTGCACAGATATGGTCCATCGTGAAGCTTGTTAATAAAAAGGGAAGTCATCAGGATGTATCTTAAAAACAAATGTGAACGGGGCACAAATAGTCTATATGACTTTGCACTTTGTGTCATGTAGCTGCAGTGATTCCGGTGTGGAGCTTGGGGCCTGTCAATTGGTTTGAGGATGTTGTTGAACCCAGCCCTCAAACACGGAGAAGCATAGATCCGCTGAAGAATGCGCACACGCTTCTGGGTGGTTACCCGTTAGGGAAGGGCTTTGTCTCTGGAGGTTCTCTCACCCTCCAGCTGGGAGCAGTGAGTGATGGTAGTGCTACGGAGTGGTAGGGAAAACAAAATAAATCAGCTGGGTTTGTGTGCTGCTGGAGACAAATGGAACACTACAGTCAAGAATAACCTGAAATCCCCTGTTATCACTGCATATACTGTTATTTGGTAATTCAGCCTGCTGTGAAAATCTTTGCTATAGTAAAATTTGATTCCTGAAATTACTTTGTCCTTGTGGGAATATTGTGCAACATTCTCTTTTATATCCTGTGTTAGCAGGCAATGCTTTAACGCAGTTAAAGTGCCGGCCTGCTCCTGCGGGAGACGGGAGCTGCACAGTGTTTGGTTTGTTAACGTCTGAGAAATTCTTATATTCTGCATTGTGCCATGACCAGACTTTGATCTTTTCCCCCACCCCCCACCCCCTGTTTTTTTTTAATCTTATAGCTGAGCGTGCTAGAGTGGGCTTGGCACCACTGCCTGGAATGAAGGGAACAGATTACATTAATGCCTCTTATATCATGGTGAGGAAGCCAACACCTAATTACAAAGTAAAATCAATTTTAAGGTGCTAAATACCAGATGCCTATAATTGTCTTAATTCTGTATGTAATGGCTGTGTATTAACAGATGAGCTTTTAACACCTTCCCCATAATGTAAAGCTATTAACTGTGTTTTATTAAAGATTGTTGCCTAAAAAAATTAAATACAAGATGCATTTAGATGGAATGCGTATTTCCATGAGATACAGTCAAATAAATACTGGGATTTAGAGTAAATGAAAACAACAGGGACTCTGCAGAATGGAAATGGAGTTATAAAATTATAGTCTGTGTGAAAATATTGTGGAATAAAATGAAATAGGGTCATTATGTGTCCCCAAAGATGAAATTAATGCTTTAAAAGTGTTGAAGGCGGTAAATAACTGTGTGGTTTGTTTTGCTGCAAAAGGGCTACTACAGGAGTAACGAGTTCATCATAACCCAACATCCACTGCCACATACGACTAAAGATTTCTGGCGAATGATCTGGGATCACAATGCACAGATCATCGTCATGCTGCCGGACAACCAGAGCCTGGTGAGTTAAACGTGTCCCTCCCTGTACGGTTCTGCCGTCACTTAGCCCAGCTGGGCACCAGCGTAGGGTCACTTTGTTGCATGCTACGGCTATTTTTCTGGTTGAAAGCAAAGCCAATTTTTGAGCCACCTTCTCAAACTTTGCCATAAGCTTGTTACAAAAAGACAAGTTCCAAGATGTGGGGCATGTGTTTTCGTTCTCCCCTTCTGCCCTCACCCCTGGGAAAGACAACCTGAGCTGGATGGACCACAGTGCTCACAGGTAGCATTCTGGTGACGACGACCTCTGCGAAGCTCCTGAGGGCTGCCTGGCTGGTGGGGTGCGAGGCACTGAGGTTGCTGGGTGGCCAGAGCCATGGGTAAGGACTTTGAGAGGAGCAGAAATGTGAAGCAGGGACAGTAGGATACTTGCTTTTTTGCCCAGGGGGTTTCAGGCTCAGGCCATGCAAGGCTACGGCTGTAGAAGGTTACAAATGCTATTTTTGATGAAAATAAAAAGCAAACAAGTATGTTAATTTAAGTGGAAATAATGAGACAGAGAGAGAAGGAGACACAGGTGAAGTGCTAATCACTACTTCCAGATTTACTGGCACATCTCAAGAGGGCGCGTTGAAAAGGATTAAGAACTAAACAGTTCGTTTTTTCATGCACGCATCACTGAGGTGAATAGACAATTGTAGCTGAGAGTGGGAGAGAAACCGCCTTCATTACAGCAGGAAAATAGCAGTCATGAGGGGCTACTAAAGAGGCAGCAGTCGATACGCTTCCTGTGTGCGGCGTGATGAAAGGGATTGCAGGCACTGCAAGGCGAAGAGCATTCAGAGAAATCCGATCGAATCAGAAAGCACTAATGAAATGAAAGTGTGTCAGGTGGAAATGAAGAGGCTGATCTTATCTCTGCAAGTACATGAAATAGCTCTGCAGAACAGTAGTGATTAAAGGGTAAAGGAGGACTGCTGGACTCGGCCACATCTTTTGCAAGGATGCCTGGTCCCTTCTTTCACCTTCACTGTTCCCAGGGTGGAGGCTGGCCAGCAGGACAGTATCTTCCGTGCATTGGCTCAGTGTTTGGTGTGGGTTGTTGGCTGGCAAGGAGGGGTGGCATGGGACCAAGACCGTGTCAAGATGCTGAATGTGTAATGCCAAAGGATGAGACGATAATGCACACTGCTGCTGCACGAGGACCTCGGCAGGACAGGTCACTTCCCCAGCGTTCAGCAACATTACACCGCTTGCTGGCATCTCTGCGCATTGAGGGCAGAATTTCCAAAGCACTCAGAGGACTTAGGACCCTAAGTCCCTATTTCAGAATAAACATTTAAGGCCCAAATCTCACCAGTATCTTGCACGTCATGTGCATCAAGGCTCCAGGCCCACAGAAATAAGCCTGGGTTTAGAGACATGCTCATGGCCACAGCAGGATGAAGTGGGCTCGTAGCTCATGTTTTCTCATGGGTAAATCACAGGTTGTTCAGAGACACAGGCACGCAGTGCCGTGCAAGCTGACAGGGTAGCTTCTGTGCTTAAGCTGCAGGGACAGTAGATCCCTGAAGCCAGGAGGAAAAACAAGCTTTGCATGTATGTGATGGCAGAGCCTAATTTCTTTTCTCTGCGTTGAATTAGGAATGCACAGTTATTTTTTAAAGAATAGCTGTGACAGTATTTTATCTACACCCTGTCAGTTAGGCTACTTCAGCACTGAACTTCTTCCACCATTCACAGTCTCACTGAGATTCTGTAGCGTCCCTTCAGTAGAGGAGTTTTGCTGGAGAATTTGCATTAAGTTAAGCCAGCGGTTTTTTCCGGGCTAAGAATATTTGGGTTTCTTCCTTTCTCCTCACTCCTCCTCTCGCTCCTAAAAATTCAACCCCTACATAAGTGTCTATCACTCTTCTACCTAGATCTGATCCACAGACCTTCTACTGATACCCTTGAGTTTTGGATTAGACCACAATAAATACAAATTAAAAATAATAGGCAGTTAATTTTTAAAGGTCAATGAGTTTTTTCCTAAACAGGTATCTGACTTTTATGCAAAACTGTGTAGGCAGAAGGTAATAAAGCCTGGGATACAATACAAAGGTTAAGTATGAGCGAGCTAAGATAACTATTTCCCTATGAAACCAATTAAAAAGTAGACGTTACCTGTTTGGACATACAAAGGAAGGATCTGGCCGACTTACTGCCTACTGTAATAGTAAATCTGGTTTAGACAAGAATGGTTTTTAAAGGTCCACTCCTGATCGTCTATTTGTCAAACCAATTTGTTGATCCACTGGATTTTTTCAGTCACACACAAGTTATCTGAAAGGCTGCAGTACTGTGTTGTTTCATTTCTCCAGGCAGAAGATGAGTTTGTGTACTGGCCAAGTCGTGAAGAATCCATGAACTGTGAGGCCTTTACTGTGACCCTTATCAGCAAAGACAGACTGTGCCTCTCTAACGAAGAGCAAATTATCATCCATGACTTTATCCTTGAAGCTACCCAGGTAAAATAAAACTCCAGAAGTGGATCTAGCTTGTCCCCAAAATGCTATTGATGTCATTTAAGTATGGAAGAAGACATTTTCAGGAGCACTTTTGAAAAGGATTTACTTGTAAATGAATGTGCGTGCACGTTGCTCACATGGGAAAGGTATTCTTGTTGACTCCTTCTCCCTCTCACATCTTCTACATCCAGGTAGATTCCTCTAGGTAGTGAGACCATAGTGTTGATTGATTGTCTTTCTTGAAAGTGAAGACATTGTTTTTTCATTTTGAAATCATACAAGTAGATTGAATTATACTTTGTAAAGTACACCAATATTTATTGTCCTATTTCTGCTTATAAAATGCAGCATTTATAGTTTAATTGTTTGGGGGTCTTAATTAAGGGGTTTTACTTAAGCACATTTCTTTTGAACTATAAACCTGCCTCTAGTTTGCTGTTGGGATTGCAGCTGGATTTTCCTGCAAAACATGAGTTTGCAAGCCCTTTTAAATTTGAATTCCTTGGTTGCTCTTCTCCTGTTTGACTGTTGAGCTGTAAGGGCTCCAAGAGGAGGTTTATACGGACATAAGCCCTGAACTCAAATGCAAAGCCTATCAGTTAAATATTTTGTTAAAGTTGTATTATTTTAGCGCATTCACTGTTACAGGGATGCTAGAGCTGTGCATCTGTCTTCTTCCTTCTATATAAACTCTTTGGAAGAAGAAAGTATCTTTTCAGTTTGTAGTGAGGCTCTTCCCTCTTTCTACCTGCAGTGGATAATGTGAAACCAAAATAGCTAATGCCCAGGCTGGTTTTTCATTGCAGGATGACTACGTTCTGGAAGTCCGCCACTTTCAGTGTCCTAAATGGCCAAACCCAGATGCTCCCATAAGCAGTACCTTTGAACTTATCAATGTAATCAAGGAAGAGGCCTTAACAAGGGATGGCCCCACCATAGTTCATGATGAGTATGTCATCTCTTTTCTTCCATTTATGTGCAGATTGTACAAGGAGTTACTCAGCTACAGGACACTTGTTAGGATTGATGTCCATTCTTGCATGGAGTGGTTGGGGTTTAGTGGTCTAGAGAACAGGATCAGAGTATTTAAACTTCCAGGGATGAGGTTTCAGTTGGCGTCTGAGGCCGAATACATTTTGCTCTGTGTCGTTTTTATGTTGGTTGTAGTCTTAGGTGAACTCAGAAAGTGAAGTTGTGTTTGCTTTGTAACCATTTTGGGTTCTTCTGCACCTGGTATTATCCAAACAAATCCTTCAACCTGTTTCAGAATCCAGCAGAGCCCTTGTTTAGATAAGGCTCTGAGCTGCCCGATATGGGCTTATGGAAACCAGTTTCAAAACAGCCCTGAGCTCCTGTCTAACAGCTCAGGTTTAATGTTCACGTAGGACAGAACAAGCTCAGCTCAGCTGTGTCTCAGGATGAGCAGCAGAAGTATCTTGTGACAAAGGGCCCAGATTTTCTGCGAACAGATTTATTTTTCCTCCTGCTGCTTCCCCAAAATCACTCCGAGGGGCCCATATGGTGCCAAGCGGGAAGGAGGGAGCTCACTAACACAGGGCTGACATGCCCCAATCCTTGTCTCTTTAGTAGTGCAGTGGTGAGCATTGTCTTGCCAGCTATGCTTGAATGCCCAGTTATAAAGGGTGCTAAATACTGCATTGCGTATTATTAGTTTGCACACACTATGGAGCTGCAAAATACCGTTACAGCGAAGCTGGAGCCTGGGTCTAACAGGATCTCTTTGGAGGGACTGTTTCCTGACGGGCAGAGCACTTCCCGGAGTCATTCTGCTGTTAAAATCCCAAGGAAGCCCAGTTTCTGACACTGCTTGAGTTGCTCTTAGAGTGAACGCCGAGCCAGCATAAACAGCTGCTATACCTGCAAGCCCCCATGCTCAAGTCCATTAGACCTTTTGTCATTGCTACAAGACAGAGTTAGTGGAAAAGTCTTGGAAATCTTCCCCTTTTGTGCAAAAACGTTATTTCCGTACTCTGGCATTTCAGTGGCCAGATCGGCCTTTGTGCTGACGTGCGATTGCAGGCTGGTATCCGCCGTTGCTGAAAGAGCTTTCACTTCACATCGGTGTGTTGCTGCTGCAACAGGTTTTTCCCAACAGACTCCTGCAAATGGTGCCTTGGGCTGCAGCAAGAAGTTTTTCTCCCACCGTCTCCTGCCTTGCTAATGCACAGTGTAAGCTCTGTTGCCTTTTGCCAGCACTGATTAATTCCAGGCTAGTTTTAATATTCATGCTTTGGGTAGTCTGAAGTGAGGTTTTGCTACTCTTGCAGTATTTAAGATTATGTTTTACAAAATTAGAACCATTATTGATTTGGGCATTTCATGCTAGACCAAAAAAAAAAAAATCAAAATCGCATTCCTAACAGTGCTGAGTCATTCTTTCTGTAAATTGCTTTTTTGGTTTATTTGTCATATTCAATGATTTTATTTTTATGCCTAAAAGATAATGTGGATTCTGCTTTTCATTGGAGCCTAAGCAAATGTAGCTGAAAATGAAAATTTCCCTTTACTACATGCAACAACTACATCACATAATCCACTAATAATTACAACTGCAGATTAATTCCAAATATATGAATTTGCAGATACTAAATGCATGTGATATTTAGGAAGTACATGGTGGGATGAGCTTGATAATATTTCAGAGAAGTTCAGAAATTCCAACTCGGACTGTTGTCAAGATTTTCAAATATAACTACCCATATGTAGGCAAATAGATGAAGATCTGCTGCAGAATTTTCCAAGAGAAAAGCCTTTAGATTGTTGGGAGCTGGAGGTTATAAGCCCAAGTGAAAATAAGGCCATTAGACCCTCAGAGGCGTTTAGTTGTGTCCCATCAGGCACAAGTATTGGCTACTTTGTCCGCTTTCCCTGTAGCTGGTCAGTCACGGCCATCTATATAGTTCTGCAGAAGCTCTGCTCTTGCTTCTGTAAACTTTTCATCAAATGGAGCAGATCTGTTGTGATCTGATTTCTGTTTCCCATTTCCAGGCAAACTGATTTTGCAAAAATCATACAAAATTAAGTCAGCATACGTCTTGATTTCCACAGGAATGTTGTAAAAAATCCTGGTGGTAATCCCGTGATACCAGATGGCATTGCAGCACTTGCCGATTAGTTAAGTTTCCACGTACAACTCTCCAAACGGTTTGCAGAGCAAGTCGGCACCAATGTCCGCTTGTACAGGTGGGGCCGTTTAGACACAGACCTTCTCACAGTCACAGAGCAAACCCATAGCAAAGCCGCTCTCCTGTGTACTGGGAAGGCAGAGGCCGGCTGAGGCTCCTCAGAAGCAGTTATGAGCCCCTGTCGCTTAGGATCCTCTCTCCCGTGCCCCGCAACTGCACGCGTGATTCAAGTACGCCCACAGATTTAGCAGCAGCAAGATTTCTACCTGACCAGTGTCTCAAGGACACATTGATTCGTGCTCCTGACGAATAACTGTTGCTCGGGTTCTTATTAAATGACAGCACAGCTCAACTCTTCAGAATCCGTAATGTCTCTGGGGTGCCCAGCTCAGGGATGTTGCCTTTTGCCGATGAATCAGACCTAAGGAAGACTTTGAGATGTGCCCCATTTACTTGTGAGCACCTCATCTCTGTGTTGGTTTTCTATAATTGTCAGATGTGGAGGAAGAGGCAAATTCTCATTTCTTTCTAATCGTTTATGTTTTGCTTGAGCTCCCACTAATGAATTTAAAATACGCTCAGCTATAATGCAGATGCTTTCAGTACATGTGGTATGTGAGAACTGATTTCAGTGTTACACTCTCCAGGCTGGGTACTTTTAAATGGCTCACGTTCTTCTGCTGATACACTTCTTTGTATCGAATACTGCAGACACCCTGAGATGACTGGCGTACTAACAAATTTCTCCTATAAACGAAAATGACTGAAAATTAGCCAGTATAAAACAAGCATTTAATAGCTACAAAGATGAACTACAGTAATCAAATAAGACTGTATCAACATTTTCATGCCTCTGTGTCAGTGCCCGGGTATGTTTCTGAGTATCTTATCATTTTGGTGTGGTTTTTCAGGTATGGAGCTGTGTCAGCGGGAACGCTATGTGCCCTTACCACTCTGTCCCAGCAACTGGAGAATGAAAATGCTGTCGATGTTTTCCAGGTGGCAAAGATGATAAATCTTATGCGGCCTGGAGTATTTACAGACATTGTAAGTCTCTAAATGGAATATAAATGGATAGTTTACAAGGTTTTCATCTGAGACCAAAGGCATGAACTAAAACACGCATTCTGTATGTTATCAAGCGCTACTGCATCTGCTACCAAGCAGAATTTGCATTTGGGCTTTTCTTTGTGTAGTTGTCATTTTATATAAACCTCAAACCCACACTGTAAGCCTCTGATTTGCAGTTAAGCTTATTTCTCATACATTTAGGGAGCTACTGTACAGGCAGCCCTAGCAGAGAGGGACCTTTCGGCTTGTCATCATCCCCCTGCCAGCCCTGTAAGCTAAGCGGGGCTATTGAAACCTGGCACGCTGCGATCTGAAGGGACGCAGCAGGGCAGGTAGAGCTGCAGGGGGATAAAGCTTGAAGAGAGCAGCTCCTCGCTCCGTGTGCAGCGAGAGCAGCACCCTTGTCTCAGGGTGCGTGGCTCTGCCGGTACGAGGGAACAACCTGGGGCTGAGCTCGGCGCTCGGGTGTTGTCCTGCCCTCCCACAGTGTTTAATAATATATCAGGAATAATATCATTTACCCAAAACTGGAATTTTGGGTTGACAAGGTTAAACTAGATTAACAGAGCTAATTGCTCTCTAAGTCTTTTTCTTTGCTCTAT
>VZTL01040929.1:0-14181 GCA_013400535.1 Scopus umbretta
TTAAACCACAACAAAACCATGCTCTGTTAACTTTAAGAAATGCAATTTAAGCCAGTTTGCTTTTGAATGGAGAGGATTTTTTTATGCACTGATCAATGAATCTTAAGCAAGTTGAAGCTTTTTCTGATACTAGTATACATATATGAACCATACAAAACTGCACAATGTGGTTCTTCCAGCTTCTCAAATAAATGTTTCCCTTTGTGTTTCTTCGTATCTCATGCTTTAATTGAGGAACAGTTTGCCAGAAGGGCCAGTTTGATATTGCTACCTAAGAAAAAATTTTAAAGAGCTTGTATTTTCTAGTTTCCATCTGCACTTTTGTTAGAGGTAGCTTATAGCTGGCAAAGAAAATCTGTATAGCTTGTTTCCTTCAGTCTCTGACTGGTTGCACAGAGATGTGTGAGATGTGAAGGTTACCTGAGTGTATATCTGGGAGATGATACTAAGTGTGGAGTAGTAGTCTACCATATCCTTTTTTTTTTTTTCCATGAGGAATTATGTCTTGTTAAGTGAAATTTGGATTCGTGCATTAGTTTTTCTTCTTCAGAGAAGGTATCGTAAGAAAAAAGGCAACACTTCTAGCAAAAGAGTCATTATCAATATACCTGTTTAAAAACCTGTATTAAAGGTGTATTTTTATGGAAGTAGAATTATGGCTGGCATATTTATCATGCATTTTAGCATAAAAGCATTTTCCTAACTAAAAAGTATCAGAGCAGCCTGCAGAGCCATAAAATTGCTTGCTGACTTGTATAAGGTGAGATGACACTGACCCACGCCTCAAGTTCTTATTAGCCGTCCTGTCTGCCGCTGGCAGACATCATGCCACTTACTTTACGTGGGCTGTGCCTCATAAACAGAATTCAGACACGTGTAGAAGAGTGCATTTTTCAGCTATTCAGCCCATTTTCTTATGAAATGGAAAAAAATAGTAAAAATAAATGTTTGGCTAGTTGGAGGATGCCAAGGGAACACTTTTGCTTCTGGTGACTCCGTGTCAGTGACATTTCTGTCAGCCCTCATTAACTTATGATTGTTAGCATAAGCTGTACAGCTAAGCATTGAGCTTTTATAAAAGCTGGTGGAATTTCATACATGAAGGATAGAATTCTTTTGCTCTTATTTCTAAGAAATTTTCAATATCCTTGGGGATTTTCCATAATATGGAATAAAGAGGAAACTAAATCTCAAAAGGAGTTTGTTTTCTAGGCGAAACTCATCAGGGAAGCAAAGCTGCTTCTGGACAGTTTGTTTTGAGAGATTGTAAAGCAAGGTATGACAATTGCTTGACAAGTTGGTTTTCTTTTTTAAGGGTTTGAAAGTACAGGAGTCTCATTTGATTATGGAGAGGTGGAATCTAAAATGCTACTGAGGGAAACTCAGTTATACTCTGAAAACTGCAGATAATGGGCAGCCTGCCTATTCATGCTGTGCTCACTCTATTTCTAACTTGTCATTGTTGTTGTATCGGATGACATGGTGTCATTTGCAGAGTGTCATTGTGGGAACTCCTTGAGAACTTCCTGGTGGCTGGAAAAATAAAATTATCCCCACCTTTTTTTTTTATTAACCTCAAAATGCTCTTCGTGCTATGAAGGATCAGAAACAGAAAATATTATTTCTGAGATTCTGAACACATGTAGCCCATTCTTTCTCAGTAATGCCACATATATTGTGGAAGAAAATCTAAAGGAGGTAGAGGAGAAGAAAGAAACACATTATTAACTCATGTGCATTCTACGTGACCTGACAGGAACAGCCATCTTCAGTACTTTAAACCACAATCTTACTCTTTTGGCATGTGACAAAAGAATTTATTTTTGAATGACTAGATGAGGCCAAATTCTGCCTCCTGATAACTTGTTTGTAATGAAATTTGCTGGGTCATATTTATCCTTTATTGTCCTTTGAGCTTGCCTACACTCAAAAATTGTACCACTATGTTTATACTTGTCATGTTGGTTTTATAAAGCTAAATAGCAGCATTGTCACAGGAGGATAGTTGAGACATTTTTGTAAGGAAGTCATATTTAACTAACATTCCAGGTAGCAATGATACCACTTTTTTATAACTAATAAGTTTTGTCTAAACACTATTATTCTTACTATTGTAACAGTAGGAAGCCTCAAGATTCTTAAACTGCCAGTAAAAGCTGAACATATCTTGTGCTATTTACTTGAAACAGCTAGGCCATATTGCAGTGCTGTCTTGACAGTCATCTATTTATTTGTTTATAATAGCATTTATTTTCCTTCTGTGGCATTAAACATTGACTGTCAAATCACTGTTTGAGTATGAGTAAATCCTTGCAGTTCTTTTGTGCATGAATTTTGTAGTACTAGTACTACTAGTAGATTAGCTACTACATGGATACTATCTGAAGATGGACTTGGACTGTCTGGAAAGGTTTATTTTCTAGGGTAGGCAGTACTGGTCCCATAGGAGCCCCCCCTGGAGTGCGTGTGGAGTGCAGCTGAAACTTGATTCCATGAGACAAAATGCTTCTCTCAGCCAGGATGATAAAAGCTTTGAGTGACTCAAGAACTCCATACAGGGTAGTAGGGATCAGTGGGAGCAGATCTGTGAAATGAAATGGTTGGTGTGGTCCACATCTCAGGGGCGTTATTTCAGTTTCCCTCTTGTCTGGTCCCATGGTGCCATTAATGGTTAGGAGCATATTTCCTTGTTTACCTTAATGTGAAGAGAACCCAGCTGATGTCCTCTGTGACTGCTCCATGATGTGAACCAAAGCACAGTTAAGTGGAAAACTTGCCTTGGAAGTGGATTTGTCATCTGAACTGACATGCTAATGTAGGTGAGGTGAGTTCACAGGGAAGCTAGTCATCCTGTTTGGAAATGTCACAAAGTAGCACTTCCCTCCAGATATCTAAGTGAAGTCTTGGGCATGGTACATATTACATGGGGCAGGCTCTCTACAGCTATCAATTCATTGGAGGCATTGAGGGTCAGATTCTTGGCATCCTAATGTACTGCTCTAGTTTTGCTCCTACAAATTTCCAGTTAACAAATAATACTAAGTTGTATTTTGTAGTTCAGTTGAACTAATTTTCAGATTTTATGGAACACTGTTATATTTATGTTAGTAATGGTATTTTATTCTTCAAAAGAGTAGAAATCTTTTTCCAGTCCCTAGCCTACTTGAGGACAGTACTTGGAATTACTAAAGTACAAGTAACCTCCAGATGTGAAGATTTACCTTTTAAAACCATACTTAATAAGAAGCTTTCTACAAAAAAGAAGGTTTTTGTTTTGGGAAATGTTGACATTTTAAGGACATCTGTTAAGGAAACTTTATGTGGCATCACTTTGAAAAAGAATAAAAAACTATGAATAACTGGAAATGGATTTAGTAAATTATTAAATTAACAATTGCAAAACGTTCTTTATTCAATGTGTTTTTGTAACTTTTTGTGATGAGTGATGTTACTAGAGAGGAAGATTCTGTGAGCGTTTAATTTTCTGTTGTCTTTGTATTTTTTGGTATTTCCTTTTCATTACCCCAATGTAAGGTATCTTTGGGCAATTGCAACTGTGAATTGCCTTGGCAAAGACAATCTTCATCCTGATATAAGAAATAAATTTTTTATAGTGAGAACACTCATTTACTGGAACAGCCTCCCCAGGGATGTGGTGGAGTCCCCATTGCTGGAGGTTTTCCAGATGTGACTGGACAGAGTGCTAGATAATCTCTTTAAGGCTTCCTTTCCCACAAAAGGTTGGACCAGATGATCTTTCAAAGTCCCTTATACCCTGGGCTGTTCTATGATTCTATGGTTCTAAAATTTATTGTCCATTTATCTTGTACTTGATTTCATGGAAGCTCTTTGTTGTGTGTATGTCTTATCTATAGTTGCTTGAGTAACAGTTTACTCAAGTTCTAAATTTTCCATCAGATTTAAATATTAGGAACTCACACATATAAAACTTATGCAGTCTTAGACAGTTTTGTGCTTGCAAAACACTCTCATTGAGCAATGGGAATATTTTTCTCAATTGGAAAGCTTTATTTTCTCTGTGCTTCCACTGAGTAATAGCCGTGTCCTCCCCTTGCTCCCCCATACAGCTTCGTCATCCCAGATGTCTCTCTGAGCTCTGTCTCTCTTCAAGGTGAAACTTTCAAAGAGGTGTTCATGGCTATTAATGGATTAGATGAAAAATGCCGCTCTGGGAGGCCATATTTTGTGGTTGGTTTTAACTGTCCTTTTTGGGGTTGGTTGTTTTCTGTAATGGATTTATTCATCTTTCAGATATATCATATTTGAAGAAAATGAGAAAGGCAAAAAGCTTTCTGTTGTGAGGGGGTTTTGTTGGAGGACAGACATAATTTGTCTGAATTTCTACACGTTAACTTCTTCCAGGTATTAATCTACCTTCATGGGAAGTCTCTCTCAGATGTCTAAAAATGCTTCCACTACTTAGAACTGGTTTGTACTGTTTTAAATCATGCTGAGGTAATTAGGATATAAAAGGTTGTCCCACTGTCAGCTAGACTAGGCAGTAAGAAAACAGTGGTTACTTACCGTTTGTTTTGGTGGGATAATGCATTTTTCCAAAAAAGAAATGGAATTTGAGAATGATGAAGGGCTCAAACAAGGCTACCAAAAGCATGTCAGAGCTCTGTCTTCACTGCAAAACCAGCATGACATTTTAGGAAAGTTTGGAAGGAACTTATAGATGATTTTTAAAAGGTATATTTAGCATGTGTTCTTTTCCCTGAACACACACTCATCTGTAATGCACAACTGCTCAATTGGTTTAACTGTTTTGGGTATTGTGGCTGCCTTTTGGGGAAAAATGGAAAGACAGTGGCTCCTTTTGCTTCTTTCTTCCAATATGTGAATGATCATCTAATCTAATGAAATGTTAGAAAACATAGGACAAGACATTTTCAGAAATTAAATCTTACTGCAAGTATAAAGTAAATCTGATTGGGTTTCCGAGTTTCTGCCTTGAAATGAAATGAAGGGAGGCTGATAGAAAGGACTGTCAAACCGGCAGTGAATGCATAGAACAGACCTCTAAAAGGATAATGTTGCAAATATTTGAAATCTCTCTTTAAAACATGAAGCCTCCTAGGTGTTTTCTAAAACTTCTGTTTTGTAAATATCGTTACTGACTTCTTTGTTACTGCTCCCTCTGTCCACCATTCATAGTCCAAATTGCTTAGAATGATCGCTAAACCCTAGACTTGATCTGTATCATTTGCAGCACAGTTTCTAGTACTCAGCAAAAGCAGTTCAAGAATTTAGGTTACAGACCTTCTGGGCCCAATCTGCATCTAATGAGGTCATCAGCTTCTGATAGTGGAATGATTTGTGTTGATGCCTGTGTGAAAATGAAGGTCTCTCATTCCTGAATAGAAGTGGTGAGTACAGATGTCAAATTTCTAGGGTTTTTCATCCATAAGAAATTCTGTGTTGTTCATTATTTTTGGTTGGTGTAGTGGTTTAACCCCAGTTGGCAATTAAGCACCATGCAGCCACTCATTCACTCCCCCTCCAGTCCAGTGGCATGGGGGAGAGATTTGGAAGAGTAAAAGTGAGAAAACTCGAGGGCTGAGGTAAAGACAGCTTAACAGGTAAAGCAAAAGCCATGCACGCAAGGAAAGCGAAACAAGGAATTCATTCACTGTTTCCCATCGGCAGGCAGGTGTTCAGCCATCTCCAGCAAAGCAGGGCTCCATCATGCATAACAGTTACTTGGGAAGACAAAAGCCATCACTCTGGATGTCCTCCCTTCCTTCCTTCTTCCCCCAGCTTTATATGCTGAGCACGATGTCATATGGTATGGAATATCCCTTTGGTCAGCTGGGGTCAGCTGTCCCAGCCATGTCCCCTCCCAGCTTCTTGTGCACCCCCAGCCTACTCGTTGGTGGGGCGGTGTGAGAAGCGGAAAAGGCCTTGACTGTGTGTAAGCACTGCTCAGCAGTAATGAAAACATCCTTGTGTTATCAACACTGTTTCCAACACAAATCTAAAACATAGCCCCATACTAGCTACTGTGAAGAAAATTAACTCTACCCCAGCCAAAACCAACACAGTGGGATTTGGTCTTAAATAACTAATACTATTTTTAATTATTTTCTAGCCAGAGATTCTTCTTTTCTCTTTCCTAGAAACACTGAAACATAATGTTTCTAAATTTTAGCATTCCCTCTGTGTGCTACAGTTGCTCAGTGACATTATCAAGACAGCAGCCAAGGGTTCCTGAGATTTTGAGTCACAGCTCTGCAATAGGGTGCCAAAATGCTTACTAGACTTCTGTAGCATACCTGATTAAAAGCTGTCTCCTAGGACTTCTAGACTGCCAGCTCTGTGACAGAAATTCTGGCATAACTTTCTTTCCAGTATCTGGCAAACCTAGGGTGCTGGTGTCCTCCATTAGACACACCTGGCACACCTTTCCACAACCCGCAAATTCTAAGTTTTTAATATCCTATGGCATGAACTGTCTGCTTGACATATATGCCCTATATCTACAGACTTCTTCATTTCACCTGCAACCTTTTGTGGTTGATGAGAACTCTGCAGAGCCCAGAATGTGTTGGAGGAAGCCCTCTGGCGGGAGGAGACTCACTTCTATGTCCTCGTTCTTCTGCAGAAGACAATAGGTTTTAGAAAGTACTTTTTAAAATTAATGTGTTTTTCAGGATGCCAGATACCTCTTGAATTTCATAATTAAAGCATAAAACACTTCCTGGAATTGTACAAGAACTTTTTCACAAAAATATCCTAAAAAATTGGAAGAGAGATGTGGATTTTCAGAAACAAAACCAGAATAAAGTACTCGTGAATATCAATTTCATGCATGACTACCTTTTGTCCTTTGAAAAACTGCCCCTAATAAAACAATAGTATCCGATTAATATATGTGTTATTAAAATATCAAATGCTAGGAAGCAAATTTGTACACCTGAAGAAACTCAGAAATCTGAATCAAAAAGTTTTGGCAGAAATAAATGGGCAATTCTGGGAAAAAAATGTTAAGTGTTTCTATTTTTCATTCATTTACATCACTGACAATAATTGTTATTACCTATCTAATACGATTACTATTATGTCTTACAAAGCAGCTACTGTTTTCATGATGTGCCAAGAAGTTTTCTGAAAGCACACGGTACTACCTTAAGACTGATAATATATGTATTAGCATAATGAACACGGACCTTGAAGCAATACCATTGTGTTAGTATGGCAGTTCCACTAGGAGGAAAGTAAAAAACTGGCTTTCACAATGATGAATCAGTGAAAGGTGGTAGTTCAGGTAATGGAGACATTTGGATTTCATTTTTCAGTCCAGCTCACATTATTATGGAGCAGAATGGCTTGGATCTAGCATCTGTCCTAGAAATTTTTCTACCCCTGCACGCTAGCAGTCAAAATGCATATGCTTGTCTGTGTGTATTTGTGGGTGGAGAAAAGCTAGCAAAGAAACTCTTCAAAGCAATGTCTGCATTTTCTGTTTTGCTGCTGTTATATAAAAGGCCAAAATAATATTATGAGATCATCTGAGAATCTTAAATATGCAAATACGGGTTACTGTTAGCTAACATTGTTTGTTTTCCTGTGCTCACTTGTCAGGCTCAGGAGGGTTCTGTTTTGTAGAAGAAAATCTAAGAATTCCAATTCCTAGGTGTTTGCTCTAAGCAGCATATTTAGATTCTGTATATTTCTAATGAAACAACACAACTATGAGTTTGCGCATTTCTGTAGCTCAGTGGACCTCATTACTGTTATTTTTACTTGATTAAATAAAACATTGAGTTCTCCATAAATTCTGCTTTTAACCCAGTGTTTCAGTGGGGTTTCTGGTATCACAAGGAAGTCAGGAAATTTATCCTGGCAATGTCAAAAGCCAGACAATAACAATAATGTACAGCAGGTGAACTTGATTCGTGCAGTTTATTGAATTGCTAATTTGAAATGTGTAATTGTATCTGACTGCTACACTGCATCGAAATATGGAACAGGAGGAGTCTTTCAGTACGTCTGGAGAGCTACTGCCTTGATAACAAACTACTGGGACCAGATGGTGTTCACCCAGGAGTGCTACAGGAACTCAAGGGGGAAATAGCTGTATTACTATTGGCCATGTGTAACTTTGCGTTTAACATTGTTTTCATGCCTAGGATTAGAGGATGGCAAATACGGTGTCAGTTTTTAGAAAGGACTTGATGTGAGATCTAAAGAACTACAAGCCTGTAAGTCTCTGTGCTGTATAAAGTAGTAGAAGTTACTTTAGATTAGACTTTGTGAACAAGTGGATAAATGTGATATAGATATGGTTGATATACTTGGGAACAGTCAACATGGCTTTTGTGAAAGGAAGTCTTGCATAACAGTCCATTTGGACTTCTCTGAAGGACTTGGCACAGCTTGTTAATGAGGCTGACCTGAACGATGTGCTGTACTTGGATATCACAACATCTCAGTATCTCTCACCAGAAGCTTTTATGAAAACAAGGCAGCCAAGACCTGAGATGGAATATCTTTCCTTTGATAGAAGAAGAAAGACAAAAACTGAGGAAAAGAAAAGGCAAAAACTGAGGGAAAGCCAAAAACTGAGGATAGTAGTGAATTATTTGGTTTCATGATGGAGGGAGGGAAGCCTTACAAGGGTTTGGTCTGGGTTCTGAACTATTCAGTATATTTTTAAGTGACCTGAAAAATGGGGTAGTATAATGATACAGGAGGTATACTGATAAGCACAAGTTATTACAGAGAAACAGGGCTATGGGTGACTGAAGAGTGGCAGAGGTACCTTAAGACACTGTCTGAATGAGCAACAAAAGGGCAGGTGAAATTCTAGTAGATAAATATTAGGATTGTTTTCTTCCTTTATTTTGTATATTAAATGATGGCTTCTGAGTTAGCCCTTGCCACACAGTAATGACTTACTGTGCAACAAGGACAAATATCGGTCTGTCATTACAGATACAGTCATGAAAACATCAACTTAATCTTAAATAGCAGTCAGAAAAGGAAATAAAATGCTAAGAGTCATTAGGAAGAGAATTGAGAGCAAAGCAGAACATCAGTGCAGTGTTGCAGAAATCCATGGTTTGTCAGCATTCTGAATACTGTGCATGCTTCTGTCCTCTCATCAAAAATGATGAGGAAGAAGCGGAGAAGATTCAGAAAGAGTAAGGACAGCAACAGAACAACTTTCTTATCAGGAAGGTGTTGCTTATGTATTCCGTAAGACGAAATCACATTTCACCCAGTGTTTACTCTCTTACAGATAGGAATTTAAACTACTACTTCTAAGATATGCCTGATTTGATAGAAATTCCAGTATTAATCCATTTAAAGTTAAAATGTTTTCCAAGCAGTTTTTCAAGATGCAGCTAAATCAGAGCTTGATGACATCACTTGGACAGGTTCCTGTGAACTGCAGTGGGCCTGGAATCAGGCATCCCAGAGCAAATGAAGAGCCTGCTGTTAGAATTTGGTGAACACAATTGCATTGGAGCAGGAGTGAAGCTGTATTTTATCTACCTTTTTATAGAAAAGGTAGATGTATTCCACATACAATTTGTGCAACATGACGTTTGGTGATGGAATATGTCATTTTGGCTGGGCTGGTGTTTGGGTTCTTACATAACAAAGCAGCAAAAAATAAGCAGTGGGCAGTTTTGCTGAATGTCCATTGAATGCTCTCTCCCCTAAAAAGAATCCTTTATGCCTGCATCGTGTTTTATAAGGGGGAGAGGGAAGCACCTTTCTAAACACTTGCATGACTCTTTAGGTTGCTCTTATTATTGCCAATGTCTGGATGAGATACTGTGCATTAGAGAATGCAGGTAATCGAGAGTAAGATTGAGAAGATTTTTGCTAGTTCTTTATGTAAGAAAACACGCAGCATCTTGAAATGCAGGAAAGAGATATATTAAACAACATTATATTGCATTAAACCAGTGTTAGCTGCAATAAATGCTTTTGCAAATCTCACCTACTCTGCAGGCTGTCATTTGCAAATAGGGTAATTTCTCCATTTTTCTGTTATTTGTAATAGAAACTTGTATTTCAATCACTGGCAGGAGAGGTTATTTTTAATAAGTATAAGCAGATGCCTTCTTTTGCTTTTGGCAACTTTAATGTGAGGGGGAAAAAAAAAAGAAGATGGTTTACTAATTAATGTTTTTGCCTGCTGAGGCTCCTTACCTTAAGTAAGCCCTGTTTGTCACATGGCATGGCAAGCTTTTTGTCCTGAGGACTAATTGGCAGGCTAGATGGTCTGTGGCATTCAAAAAACATGGAATAGAATTCAAGAAAGTAGAATGCAGCCAGAATTTTAGACACTTCTGTGCATTTAGTATGAGGTACTCTCAATGGTTTTTCCTAGTTTACAGCTTCTTCTGGATATTCTATATTACAACGAATCCTGCAACATGTTTTCATTTTTTTCTTTCTTTCCTTTCTTCATACACCCCCCCAACTTAGAGTAAGCATCTGATTTAAAACCAAAACATTTATTTTGGAAATTACTCCAGATTTTTTGAGATGGTGGTGTAATGATGGAAAATCAGTTGTGGCTTCAATATACTCATCATTGAAGTTCGTGGTCCATTTTGTTTTGTTTTGGTTTGGTTTTTTTCCCTCTTTCTTTAGTTTACTAAGATGTCTTATCGTTAACTGATATAGGACTACATCAGTTTAAGAAGTGCCTGTTATTTTACATGAGGTTTCAGAGGAACTTCTTGAGGAAACTTTACTGGGGTAGTTAGATTCCACAGATCATCATGTGTTTCCATCTAGTTTTGAGACTGTGATTTGAAGCTGACGTTATTCTTAGTCCATGGTAACTGAAGGTCAGGTGTTACTGGTATAAATAGTCTGATTGCACTGAATCCGTTGTGACTACTGATGTATTCAAAAGAATTGAACCTTATTTAATATTTACTTGTGCATTCTTTTTGCTTTAGCCGGACTTGTCCTGGCACTCTCTCCTTCCTTCCTCTTTCACAGGTTTTATATTTTTACTTGTTTCCTATGTACACTGTTTAGAATGAGAACTCATGGTTGCTTGGATTGCGACAGTGCCTGTAAACCTCAGTCAACATCTGCACCGTTGTGCTGTGCATGACAGAAGAATGTGCTGTTTGTCTCCCGTGGGAATCCTCTGAGTGTTGCATCCTGCAGGTTGCTTGCACCAGCAACTGTAGGTTGGACAAACATTTGACAGTCTTCCTATATGCTGTAATCCTGTTACGTTTTGTGGTAGTACATTAGTGCCCAAGGAAATACGAGCCCAGAATACTTTGGTTTGGTTTTAATGGTGATATTGAGATCAAATTTAATTCTTGGTACAATAAATTTGAGTTTGGAAAAAAATTAATTTGGTGTTCTTTGTCCTGTTTTAAAAAAAACCCAAACAAACCTATTGTGTTAAGCATCGGCAAGCCATGAATGGAAAAGACATGGTTCACTCAATCGGGGCATGGACATATAATCACTTAAGCTGTCTCCAAATTTGGACCTGCTCTTTTCAGAAAACTTCTAGTGAATGCAGTGAAACAAATCTTCATTTACAGTACGATTGCCAGTTAATGCAGCAATTGGCATAAAACTTGCTAGTAAAAGTATAGCCGTGCTTCCTGTTTGCATTTTCATAGTCTGTCGGCATCTTTTGTTAAAGTATAATCAATCCTTTTCATAAACGGATGCTAGCGCATTTAGTATTTGTAGTAATTAGAGAGCAAGTCTTTAAATTTACCTCATCAGTGTCAAATAAAACCGAGTACCTATTGAGCTTTTAGCATTATATCTGTAAAACCCGCAATTGATGTTTTTTAGCAAATATATGGGTTTTACTGTGTTTCTAAAAATCTAGTAATTTGATCCTTGCTTACAGTCAGTTATGAAGTGTTATCCTGAATGACAAGCTAAAATAATATAAATCACAAATAGACCTGCCTCAGTTGAAACTGTTTGTTTGGGTTTTTTTTAATAAAATATTTGAATAACATTTAAAGCATAGGTGAGATGTTGACTAGAAGGGCAAAAGCTTGGTGCTTAGCAAAGTGGTGGGTTTTCAGTTATTAATGAAATGCTGTGTGGTTAATGTGTGCAAAATTTTGTTTGTGGAACTGTTATTTAACGGGCTATTATATCTTGTTTCTTTGAAAACTAGCATCGTTAACCCAAATTGTATCAGCGCACTTACTAAGACTGCTTTATTTAGCAGGGATAACTCATATCTTAATCTTTATCTATGATTTCTTGAAAGAATAGGTGCATGACAGGAACTAGCTCACATTAGACAGCAGTAAATTAGAAATGGACTGAATTTGAGAAGCTTCCTTAAATTTATATCTCCTCAAAGTAGTATTTTAAAACCTTATGTGGGATCCTGGAATGCCTCAATGTCCATGTGCTTCAGCATCTGAAATACTGGTGATTCAACAGAGCTTTTGATCACTTTTTTTTGTCTTTATGCCCTATGCTATGCTTACATGTCTACAAGTTGTGCAAGTAGCTTTGTTTCTTAACCTCTTTTGAGCTTTACACTACGGCATTGTTTGTAATAGAGGATGCAGCTGAGACTGCTACAGATTTGTGGACATAGTTTTTAAAATTTTCTTGGCTATTTAAGGTGGGTTGTTTTCCAGGATTTTGCCACCCGTTATTACTTTTTAATTTTCATATTTTTTTCTTCAACCAGTTTTCAGTCTGTTCTTGCAGCACCATAATGAAAAGATTTTGAGATATATTTTGTGAAACAATGTCAGTGACATTCAGGTTGACCTGAATGACAGATTTGTGTGCATTAACAGTAAATGAATATATTGCATATGTAATGTTTGAATCCTCCACAGTCATGTTTTTTTTTTGTGGCATTCCTACTTACATTAATTGGAAAACATGAAGGTGTATTTATCCAAGGTCCTAAGTTCTTCTCAGACAATGTTAAATTCAAAGTGTGTACATTAAAACAAAATCAACTTCATATTTTTCTCTTCTGTGGACTTTGAATTGTACAAGTTTTAAAATGTAATGGAACTTAGCAAAATCCACCATAGTTCATGGAAACAGCTGTTGGCAGCTTCAGTGGCTTTTTGATCATCAGGCCTCTTGAATACTCTTTGTGAGGTTTGTGAATTCAAATCTGACAAACAGAAGTTGTACATCTGGCCTATGACTGTGATGCATTTTGCTTTATTGTCTTGAATGTCCATAGAAAGCATGGAGTCCAAAAAACTGAAAAGACATGATCTCTGAGGCTTGACGTAAGTGTGTATTTAAACAGGAGCTTAACCTAGTTGAAGACAATAGGGCTATTGATAGGATTAAGAATGATGATGTATGTGTTAAAATTAATTTTAAAAACATTTAAGAATATGTTTATACGCTTTACTGAATTAGTGCCAAAAAGCTTTGGTTTAGGGGGAAAAAAAATAATCTCTCTTTTATGTGTTCTTTACAAACTGCTAAAATTAGAAAGGCTTAGATTATGTATTTTATCCATATGTTTAATTACAATTTTTAACTAATTGGAAGAAGGGGTAATATGCTAGTTTATCTGTATTCGTGTTCTTGGTCGGAAATGTTTGACACTTATCCCTTCCTTCTGTATTATCCACTTCCCCTTTAACCCACAATGTGTTTCCTTATGATACAGAAGAAATGTCTTTTATTAATTCCTTCATTAACTGTTGAAGTTTAACAGGGCTGTCTTGGGTAAACTGACGTTAGTTTCCCTCAGGCACCTCCATTTTCTGGGGGGAAGTTATGAACCTATGAAAGGTTTGTACTGATTCAGAACCGGGTATGGATGAAGAAAATCCTCTGTGCAATTTTTTGGGAAGACTTTTTATGGAAGAACTAGAAGATTATATGTCTTAAAAAATTATTTTAAAGACTGATATAGCAAATCCTTATATTCTCTCAGAGATTACCTTGAATGCTTCTGTACAGTTTCAGTATGTTCTAACTCGAAGTTATATTTAGCGCTATAGCATTTTCAGTGTCATTTAGAACATTAATATATTTGGAAACTGTACCAGTTGCTTCCCAAAAATTGCAAGATTACTTTTTCAGTTGAGGAGTCCAATTATATAGAATCGTAGAATCATAGAATCATTAAGGTTGGAAAAGACCTCTGAGATTGTCTAGTCCAACCATCAACCCAACAACACCATGCCTACTAAACCATGT
>VZTL01040930.1:3802-15052 GCA_013400535.1 Scopus umbretta
CAAACTCCCCGCAAGCCCCCCCACACCCGACCGGGCGCAGGAGGGGCGGGCGGTGGCAGCGCGCAGCCCGAGGGGGGAGAAACGCAGCAGCGCGGCGGAGCGCGACCGGCCCGAAAATAACGTGGGAGACCCGTGGGACAGCCCACGGGGAGGTCAGTGCCCGGCGTCCTCGCCTCGGGGTCCCGGCCGCCCCCGGCTCGCCCTCCCGCCCGCCTGAGGGAGCCCCCTTCTCGGGAGGGGACCGGCGGAGCGGCGGGAACCGCAAGCAGGGAGAACCTGCTTCTAGCGGGGGGGCTTTCCTTGAAAAGTCACGAAAAATTGGTAACCACAGGGAGTCTTGGGTAAGCGGTGTTTCAGAGCCCGGTGAAGTTTAGGTAAGCTAATCCCTGCTCTCGGCTTGCCAGGTGAAGGTTTCAAGGGGAGTCTGCAGTGGATCACCTCGGCTCCAAGGAAAAGCAAACCCAGTTGCTCTCGGACAGCCAGTCCTCTGCCAGCGTCAGCCCACGCAAGGGAATTAAAAACGATACTTTTATTCGGAGCTGCCTTATAACCTTGCGCCTTCTTTTAACATCGTACACGTTAGGGCGCTCTCATTAGCAGTAAGACTACCTTTCGCCCATCAATACGAGATGAGCAACGTTATTCTTTATTTTAAGCAAAAGCAGCCTCCCCCTCCTCTCCACAGGAACGGTATTGGAAAGAACCAGCTTGGAGGAAAACGGCACACTTGACACCCGAAGCTTGGTTTTGGAAGACTTGCCGTAAAAAGAGTGGACCAGATCCTGACAAGGACCGCCAGTTCTGGTGGGCTTGTACAGAATTTAGCGCAAGCACAGCATGCGTTTCGGCAGGATCAAAAAGGCACAACTGTGTTCTGCGAGATTTCTGCAGAACAATGTTACATGTCGGTCTTGGTTCAGTTCATAGACCTCACTAGACATACCCAGCTTCCAAAGCCAGCTATACTGTTTCCCAACCATCACACTGGAAACTCTTATTAGAAAGTACGGCTCTGTGTTGGGGTGAGACCTGTAGCAATCACAGAAAAGGGGAGCTGATGTCAAAGAGCCCTCAACAAGAGCCGGGCAGGCGTTGGGACTGCCAGGCAAGCGAGTGTGCACAAAATGACCACGCTAGCGTGGAGGAGCGGCAGGAAAAACACACCGGACCCACAGCGCTGGGCTCTTCATCCGAACCAAGAGAAGCCATGTATGCCCAGGATGATTGCTGGGTGCAGTAAGGGGCCTTCAGTGGTCAAGGGGAACAGTCGCACCAAAGAGGCTGTGATCCAAATTTCCTGGGTTGCAACTAGCAGTGGAGCTGGTCCAGGCAGCGCAAGGGAGGCAGGGCAAGATTTATAAAATGGAACGGCAGAGATACACATTAAGGTACGACTATTTGAAGACAAAAATTGGTAATGAAGGAGAGGAGACCCTGGGTACCACTGAAATTAAACAACAGAGGTAAACCAGAAGAGAAATAATATTATTCTCTAAGCAAAGAGTATAGGAACCTCCTTTTTTTCAGCCATTGGGGTAAACGTGAATGGAGACAGCAGCGATGTTTGGAAATCTCACCTGCAGTCTGCTTCCAGAAGCCAGGAGCCGAGTGCAAGTCCGTGTTGCGCTTCAGTGCCATCGGCCGTGCTTGTCCAGGAGGCCAGCAGCCGCTGTTGACTCTGCCTGTGACTGACGCAGACATAGCAGTGCTTCCCTCTGCTTTTTGAAATGTGTTCCTGGATATTCTTTCTCATCGGAGACCGTCTCCAGCTTGCCTGCCTTTTACTTTTCAATCTTCAATTTATTAATATTTTTATCAAGCTACTGTTCTTGCTCCCTTTCTTGCCTTGCCTTTTCTTACCTTCCTTCCTTTCCCCATTCCCACTATAGAGCCTGATACTAATGCAAGAACAGGACTGACTTCTTGAGGACCAGTGTAATACTCGCTGGACTCAGAACTGCAGCCTCTCTTTCCCTCCTGCACCTTTTCTCTTCTTCATCTTTACAGTCTATGGGAGGATTCTCCTGGTATCTACATTTTACATTGGCTTTTCCTCTTTTGTCTTTAAGTGTTCCCTAATTATTTTCCACGATAGTTTATTTTCCATTTTGTTCCCTCTCTTGTTCTCACCAAGGCAGTTGTATTTTCATCTTCTTTTTAAATGCAAATCTTCAATAATATGCTAGTACTTACCTTTCTATTGATAAAAAACTCCACTGACTGAAATATTAAAACACTGAAAGACCCCAGGACTCTGTGTGTATGCCTTCTAAAAAGGTGAGAGTAATAACTATCTGAATTTCTCAGGTTACCTCAGTCCCAAAAGCCACAGATGTGATCAGGATACTTGGAACTTTAATATTTGCTAACTCAGGGTGGGAAGAAAGCATGCACCAAAACCCAGAAGTTCTCAGGCAAAATGACACTTCAGTTGTGGTCGCCTCCCTGGTGTCATGGGGTGCTCCACCTCAGGGCCCTTCACTTCAGCAGCTGCACTGCAGCATAAAATGTAAACTCACAGTGAAGTGGCCTGAAATATTAAGGCATATAGAGGTTGAAACTCTCATTTCAACTTACTGGAGACCAAGTCTGGCTTCAAAACCCGCTGAAGAACTGTGCCAATGCATTTACACCAGCCTCCATTTGTACTCATCCCAAGCACACACAGAGCACAATTTAAAGGAACGTGTGGATCACTGTGACAGTGTTTGCACAGGGGAGAAAAAAAAAGCTCCTTCTGCCAAGTAAGTGCAGATGGAAAAAAATCTAATCGTGCTTTCTGGACATACTGTAGTAATTGGGACTCCACCTAAGCGTGACCTCTGGAAGAAACAATTTTGTCCCCTCACCAGTAAAATTATCACTAGAGGAGAGTGTATGATGTTGCAGAGGATCAGGCTGCAAGTCTGCACTGGTGTCTAAATACTTCCCTGATTGAAACAGGAAAACAAGCATATAAGAAGGATAAGAATTTGAACAGAACAGAACAGAGTAGACTAATTTCAGCTGGAAGGGACCTAGAATGATCATCTAGTCAAACTGTCTGACTGATTCAGGGCTGACCAAAAGTGCGTGTTGTTAAGGGCATTGGCCAAATGCCTATTAAACACTGACAGGCTTGGGGCATCAACCCCTCTAGGAAGCCTGTTCCAGCATTTGACCACCCTCTCGGTAAAGAAGTGCTTCCTCGTGTCCAGTCTAAACCTGCCCTGGTGCAGCTTTGAACCATTCCCATGCGTCCTATCACTGGATACCAAGGAGAAGAGAAGACCACCTCCCTCTCCACATCCCCTCCTCAGGAAGCTGTAGAGAGCAATGAGGTTGCCCCTCAACCTCCTTTTCTCCAAACTAGACAAGCCCAAAGTCCTTAGTTGCTCCTCATAGGACATGCCTTCCAGCCCTTTCATCAGCTTTGTTGCCCTCCTATGGGTGCATTCAAGGACCTTCACATCCTTCTTAAATTGTGGGGCTCAGAACTGCACGGAGTACTCAAGGTGAGGCCGCAGTAATGCTAGATTTGGAAACCCAAGCTTCCGTGTCCCAAGCACCATATCCTATCTCTTGGGACTCACCCACATTGCAAGGTCAGCTTCTCTTGCAACATTTCTCGTGGTGCTTCTAATTTTAGTTTTGCCTATACAAAGCAAGAAAGGGGTGGAGAGGAGGGTGCTGTCCCTTGCCAAACCGCCCCTTTCTCAACATGGATTCAGGCCAGGCCCAGTACTAGTCTCCCACTGCCTCTCATTCTCCACGCTCAGAAAAAGGGTTCTCCTGCACTTCACTGGGAAGGAATTGGATAAAGCAACACAGGGACATCATTTGAGGTAACACCACAGTGAAGGTGTACTTCTCTCACACTAGCTGTTCTTGTGTCCAGAGACAGCAGTGGGTTCTTGGTTCGTAAGTTGACTCCGTTACAAAATTTTGACCTAGCAGTGAGGCACAGATCATAGTCATGCATAGCTCCGCGGTTCCTTACAGTAATGAGATGATTATGATATCTTAACTCTAATCCTTTGATGCAAATTATGGTTAGCTCTGCATTTCACCTAGGCACAATGACACGGGAGAGAGAAAAAAACACGTGGAGTAAATTGCTGTCAAATTCCTAAGGGCTTTTTTTTTTTTAATTGGTTTCTTGGATGAAAATGGTAAAGACTTATATAAAATGTTTAACTGGGGTCTAGTGCAACCATGAGGTATATAGGCGAAGCACTGTGCAGAGTTGTATCCATTCTCCATCACATGACCCTGAGCACCTTCAAACCTGAGCAGTACTACTGAAAGGCTTAGTACACCCATGCCTATGCAGCTAAATTTGAGGCCAGCACTGTACTTGGCTAAAAGAAAGAGACCACTTCATCATGGACATGTAGTCTGCACAAGCAGACACAAAGAATCATTTAAAATAGCTTTTCTTTATCAAAATACAGACCCGATGAGACATAGAGCTAGGCAAAGCTGCATGAAGTACAGTTGCTAAAAGCACAGAGGAAAAATGCAGCCGTCACCTAGCATTCATACAAGACATAAACCATGATTACGATACTCTTTACTTACAAGATACTCTCAGTATCCTTCACTGCATTTACTTTTTGATCAACATTTCTTAATTGGGGAAGTGAATATAAGAGTGTAGCCAAAGACTGTGTGCAATTAATTTAATAGCATTGTAGAACAGCAAATCCACTTCTTTAGAATACGATTATCAACATGCTTCTTGAACCAAGGAGAAACGTATGGGCTCCCATAAACCACAATATTCCACAGGAGCAAATTTAAAGTAGAACACATTACATCTTTAAGACTATTGTCATTAAAGGCCTGTTTCAGACCAGAAGCTAGTATTACGGTCATAAAATAAAAGGTATTTCTTTAAAACAATTACAGCAAACATTCCCTGAGAAGAATCAGCAACTATTGCCAGATTGCTTTTTTCTGTTACAGCACATTCTCTCCATTCGAAGATCATGCAGGATGATTAAAGGCCACAGTTTTTATTTACTATGTGCATCTTCTGGATGCGCTCATTTTTCAAGAGAATTAAATCCGGATGCAGCAACCCTCAGCACTGAAGCTAGCCAGGACATGAGGGGAGAGAAGAGAGTTAAGAAAAGGTTTAATACATGTGTTGAGTGTCCGTGTTGAGAATTCAATTTCATTTTTCCCCTGTGCTAGGTTTTCTGAATTTGCCCTTCCAACTGATAGGCTATGGCAGAATTCTGGAATATCCCTCTCCCTCCCCCCAGAAACATGCATATAAAATATATACCCACCACCAGAATGTTCCACTCACTCAAGACAAGTAACTTGTAGTCTAAGCAGAAAAGGGAGATAAAGCAAAAGAGTGGAGTAACTATTAAGGTTGAAATAATCAATTTTAATGCCTAAAATTAGATTTTATGGCCCATGGTACTGCTGAAAGCTGTATGCAGCACAGCTTTATCGTTGCATCATTCCTCAGCACACAGAATTAAAGTGCAGTAAATATTTGGAATTTGGTGCAACACACTGTTTAAAAAAAAAAAAAAATCTACTTTTTTTATTAATTCAGCTTGAGAAGATGGCATTCTGGGTCAGTTTGACCCATAAAATATAAGATCCTATCAGGATCCAAATTCTCATGTTGTAGAAGAAGTTTCTTTCTTTCTTGCCGTAACACCAAATCAATATATGCATACCTCCCTGTGGCTACCTGCAAATTCCCTGGCTCTTTCTCCAAGATAGCACAATTATTCTTTCCTTTCAACTTGCAAGTCTTAGCTCCGCTGAATTCTTTCTTTCATTTCTTCAAAGCATCCAGGAGATCTGGCCGTGTCTGCTACTGCTTGATACCAGTGGTGCAACCCAGAAGTGTTGTTAAGAGGAGACTATGAAAACCCAACCAAAGATCTGCAAAGACCCAATCTGCAAAGACTTTTTTGATGGTAAAGATTGATGATATGGGGTAACAGCAGAAGTGAGACTGCATTAAGAAGGCTAGCAGGAAACCAGGAGAGAAGTCTCATGTATGCCAGTGAGAACTGCAGGAGTATCCCAGTTGGATCCTGAAAGAGTATTCAAAGGAGACTGGAGAAGCACAAAAACTGAACACCTCTACTTGCTCCAGAAAAACTCAGATGAAAATACCAGCATGTGGGCTGAGAAGTCAAAGTAGGCATGTAAAGTAACCAACGTACCTATCGCATGTTGGGCATATTCTTGTAAGCATACTAGCTTGGCCACGCTGGATCTGCTATGCTTATGCCACACAGTAACCACACAGAACCACATAGGTTCAACTGGTCCAGACATCAGCTCTCACTTTGGACAGGCTGTCAGAGCTCCAGAAACACTGAATATACGGCCACATTCCTCTTCTATCGCTTGGAAAATCTTTCTAAGTGAAAATGGAAGACAAGTCTAATAAAAAAGATGGTTGTCCTATCTCTAAATCTTGAGGATTGTGATCCAATTAGTGTTGTACATATTTAATTTTTTCCTAAGCATTTTCTCTATCATCAGAGTATCTTTCTGTATGACTTCATCAACTGTTTTACTCGTGAGCTGAGGGGAAAAATGTATGAAAATAATCTTTACCATCTTTGTGAAGTGACAATCAAAAAGGTCAAATAAATCAGCTGGCTATAAACTATGACATTTACTGTCCATCAAGAGTATTCGTCATAGTGCACAAGAAAATAATGCAATGCTAGGCACAGCAAAACATATAAATATAAATGCATCCAAGTGATACAAACCTCAGTTGACATTACAGTACTTTACAGTGAAAAGCCACTTTTTTATTTTCTACAGTGACATTATCTCAAAATATGCTGCCAGTTACTTTTATTCTTTGTAAGGATCGAGAAGATTCAGGCCTCTGCTCTCATTATTAGCCAGACAGATCACAAAATTGTGCTCATGATTCCACTCTGAAGACACCAGCTCGTATCTGCTACGGCTGCTCTTCGGCCATTCAGTAGCTGTTGAACGTTTTGCTGGCTCAAGTACTACCTGTACAGTAAACCAAACCCTAAAATCTCCACATGCTTAAGTGCACAACACTGTGTTCAAGCAGAGTTTTGCTTAAAAAGTAAAGATTAGTGACACAGCTGACACTTTAGCAGAAGTCTGGTTGTGGGGGAAGAGAGAAAGGCTCCCGGCGTGTCAGATGATCTTCACTTTCCCTCTAGACCGGAACTGCCAGACATGACGGAGTATAGATCTTGACTAGTTCGTCCCAAGCACAGTCCACCACCTACAAAGCAAACAAAATCTATTTAGATCCTTCGTAAGTGTCATTTTTACAAAAAAAAGGAAGGAACTTACTAGAAATCAATGCAAATGTGGAGGTAATGCTGGTTGGTACTCGGATTTGCACTGCTTCAAAATTCTATAATAATGCAGTTAGTTTTGTTTTGTTTTTTAAAACTCTGTCTTAACTTTACTGAGGTGCGTGGAAATTAACAATCTCCTCTTTCTCATAGTCCCCATGAGGAAAGTGGGGAAACCTTTGGGTTTCAACTGATTATTCCAAATAGGCTAAAGAACGTATGAAATGAAGGACACACAAAAGTCCAGACCTTGTGGTGTTTCTTCTCTTTGCAGGGTCTCAGGACCCTTTTACCATGATATCTAAATACTTCATCATCAAATCTGAACAACTTTCGTATAGTTGCAGGTAGGGAAAAGTGTTACAGACATGTTCCTAATGGAGAGCTGAGGAATGGAAAAACAAAGATGTTGACCAAAATGACACAGGAAGTTTCTTGAAGAATTAAGCCAGAACTTCAGTCTCACTCTGATAAGCTATGAGATCACCATATTGTCTTTTTTTGAGAAGACAGATGTCTATTTGCTGAGCATTGAGAACTGGGGGTGGTGGCAGCGGTGGTGTTGCTTCAAGCACTACACAGACCCCGCTAGCCTGATGAGAAGTGATGCCACTTGCACCAATGGCATCTTCTAAACATGGTGACTGATTCCAATATAACTGAAACTTTTCTGAATTGCAAGTCCCAAGCTCTATTCTAGATACAGGTTTGAACCTAAAAATCACAAAACCAGAAGGTTAACCTAATTCTGTAGCATTAAAAAATTTTAATAACAAGATTCCACAGAAGAAGACTACAGAATGCTTTAGGTCTGAAAATTATTTGATAATGCACTTTAGAGTTTGTAACAAAGTGAAAGGGTTAACCACACTGACAGTTACTCAAGTAGATGACCTATAATGTATATTCACAAAATACTGCGGGAGGCAAGAATTAAGGCAAAGGGAAGAAGAAAGAAAAGCGCTAAAGAGAAAAAGCTGATGAGGCCCACAAATATATGCCAGTAAATCTGGCTGAATCCATGCTGCATTATCTTTACAATGTCCTTTCCAGTTGGGATCACAAAGGATACAGTATTGGATCCTCTGCACAACAAGCTTCCTTCTGCTGCAGACTGCAATTCCTGTTCTCTTCTAGAGCCAGAATGAACAGCTGCACACTAAAAATTTGGAAATCCAACTTCAATATTTGATTTCAGACTATAATTAGCCCATTTTGTGTTTACTATACTGCACTATTATTCATTTTTATTGCTTCCTTAGCTCGTTCTACTTAGTTATTTGAAGTGCTTTCCACATACATCTAAATGGATCAAAAAAATCTCTTGACAATGTGTCTGTCTATTCATACAACATAATAGAGCTTTGTGTAATATAATGTTCTGCTGCATTGCAGTCCCCCAAATCATACCAAAAAGAAAATTTGAGTTCTCCATTAAATGCTACGTAGAAACTGGCAATCACGTAAAACACAGGGTTTTTTCAATATTCTCCAAAGCTCTGGATCAATATCTGTATTTCTATAGGCAACACTTTCTACTTTCATAAAGAAACAGAGATAACATTTGGGAAAAATCCCATGGGAATTCCCACCTGTTATCAATGTAATCAGCATCTCTGAAGTAGCCTCTGAACAAATATAGCTACAGAACCATTTAATCTAGCGACACTAAAAATAAACAGGGATATTAAAAGGGAGTTTGAAAAGGATCACTTGCAGTAATTTGCCCAACTCATTGACTTAATGATAGCACATGAAAGATGAAAACACAACCAGCAAACAAAAGGAAAATAAAAGCTAGAGCAAATAACAGTGTATCAAGTTCTCCTGTGCAGCAGGAAGTCTATAATGGAATACTGATTATCAGAAACCTTGATGAAAATACACATGCAGAGAACAGCAAACAGGTATGTATGGGAAACCGGTACACTACAGCATGGAACAGCATTACAAAATGCAGTAGCATTTCCATTTCTCCATAATACTTTTTCCAAAATACAGCCAAGACTGTAAGAGAAAGGGGACAACTGTAAGCTAACAGCGTGGCAGCCAGCATTAGCCGATGGACAGCTGCTACATGCCCCTTTGCAGTATCTCACAGGTTATCACTGCCTCAAATACAAATGACTAAAATGAACCCTGCGATAAAGAGAAGTGCCTGTTCATGCAGCTACTGCATCAGTTTACAAAATGTCTTTTAATTTTGCCCTTTTTCTTATGTCCTGTCTTATACAATGGTCTTATGACCATTGCATGCCTTTCCCCAGAAGAGGGGAATGTAGGATATTGAATGTAAGTGCTTTAAAAGTATTTAGAAATGTCAGTTCTCATGTGACATATGAACATTTTTAATACATACTTTAAAGCACTTCAGCCAGTTTTGTTTTGTTTTGTTTTGTTTTTTAGTAAACTAAATGCTACTTAAATAGTAAAATAGAGGCAGGAATTCCATTGGGATGAGGCCTGATCCAGCACACCACAATAAATACGGCATACAAAATTCTCAAGTTCCTAGAGTTTATATTTTGATCAATGAGATGATGTTACTAACAGGCAGAGAAAATCCTCCTGTGGTAGGATGAAGGACAAAGGAAAACTGAGAACAGACTTACACATTATTTGCATACCTGGTAAAAGTCCTCGCCATTAGGAACATGAAGGCAGGGAGGTTTGTCTTCCTGTAAAAGTGTCCACTGTCTTGAGGACAAATTTTACTCTCAGATTGAAACAAATCTCAGTGATTTCAGTATTTAGAGGGTGCATGATTTACATATTTTTGTTTTTTAAGCTGACACGCAATCAGAGTAGAAGACAGTTTAGAACTGTATAAATTATTATATCCTTACACTATTGAATAGTTTGGACACCTGTATGCCATGCAATTTTCATTATAATTTATGAATACTAAATTGCTCTTGTAACTGTAGAATTAAATTCCTCTATAGCAACTTTTAACTATCAGAAATTGCAGGGAAAAGGAGAATAACTAGAGCTTAATGGTAAAACAAGAATATTCTACCTTACACTGACTAGTAAATTACATCAAGAAATAATGCAAATAGAAAAAGCATTCTAAAGATG
The DNA here is from genome assembly GCA_013400535.1 of Scopus umbretta. NCBI lineage: Eukaryota > Metazoa > Chordata > Aves > Pelecaniformes > Scopidae > Scopus > Scopus umbretta. Next base: position 14,200 of record VZTL01040930.1, read on the forward strand.
GTAATTTTAATTATAACTAAAGCTATATGGGACAAAGGCAGTCTAACAAAATGACATTTACTGCTTGCCTCTAATGCTTTTATTTCAGCAGCAAAGTTGCAGTACTAGTATATATGCTAGGGGTACTGTACTGTTATTACTGCAGAATAAACATCATGCCAAGTTATCTGCCAGTAGAGATTTAAGCAAGTCTATTTGAAGCACATGAAATGGGGATCACTGTATTTCCTTTCAAGTAAAGCCAAAAAGCAAGAAAACAAATGAAAAACTGCAGTCATCACAGGAAGACGATTGTTTGACTAGAAAAATCATAGTTTAACTCAAATGAAACAGCTACCCTGTATTTTATTGAAGTGTTTATCCTTGTCCCAGAGTATAACAATGTTTCCCACCAATTGATTTAATATTGACATCCATTCATTTGTCAAAGCCATTTCCATTGACTCACTCGGGGATTTACTCCTCTAACAGGCCCTCTGTTTCCTATTCATCACAATCATCTTGCTTTGCAACAGACTTAGACCTTCTCCAGCACCCGAGGGCAATCCATTCAGTCTAGTGCAATTACCTGCCTGACATTCTACTGTTCAGAAGAAGCAAGAAAACAAGAGAAATCTTGCCACTTAGTAGGTTTTTTTCCAGTATTTGAAGGTGTGATAAACCCCCAAGCCCTAACCAAGATTAAATACATACAAAAGAACAACTAAAAACTTTGAGTTCAGTGACCCCTTTATGAAGGGGTTTAATCAGAAGAAAGTATAGCCCTCTCTAGATTAGTATTTCCAGAAGCATTTCGGTGCCACTCAGCTTCCAGAGAGCTCATAATAAACCACTCATAATAAACCATAGGATA
>VZTL01040931.1:0-37482 GCA_013400535.1 Scopus umbretta
CATGAGATTGTACTCAGCACCACTGACATTCCTGTACTTCCGGAGCTTCAGAGGCCATTTCTCAGAAACCATTAATAATTATACTTTTTACCTCTTCTTCTCGGAGAAGTGATCTATTGGGGAGACAGAGGGGGACACTTTTCCCCACTCCTTTACCATCCCTTTCTCCTTCAGGCTAGTTACAACAGCTTTTGAGAATTTTGAATATCCTTGGGATAGTCAAACCAGCATCCTCCTACTGCTATGTCTCCTGAATGCAGTTCAGGTCTTGTTTAGGGTTAAACAACTATTTAATAATATCCAGAGATCAACCTCTGCGATGGGCACTGCAGCCACTCCAACCCCCATGTTGGGCACTGCAGCTACTCCAACCCCCTGGTCAAGTCAAATACATGAAACCTGAATAAGAATATTTGTTGTCAAGAGCTCCATCATCCTCTTAGGGCTATTTCTTACAGGCTGGAAGTTCCCATACATAATCTGTGCTACTTCTGTCTCTCCATTTAGACACTCTCAGGTGTCTCTCTTTCTCAGCTTCCCCGTGACCACAGCCTATTTAATCTTTGCTCCATATGCAGTGTTTATCTTCTCCTTTATTTCTGCCTCTTTTGACAGGGGGCATGTTACAGGTTAGGACTTAGATGCTGGGAAAAACCATGGTGCTTCATGTGTCAGGCCATCGATAGTCCTGCCAGGCCTCTGAATAGGGCTTTCATGTTTGCAGTTTCTGTCAGAAAGTCTCACAGGAGAGCAGATATCTCTACATTTCCCTTCATAACCCCAAGTCTTTACATGTAGACCAGGATGATCCCCAGCCTCCAAATCCCTACCCTGCCCGCTAGATGATTTTGGTGCCATGAACTTGCTCTTTGTAGACCTTCAACCACTCCCTCTCAGCCCCTCCTCTGATTTTCTACACATCTTAATCACTCTCTTTTTCTGCTTCAAAGGCCACTTGGGACCCTTGTCATTCTTCTATTAATTCAAATCACAATGTAGCCTTAAAATTTTGGACAATTAACAGTGTTTGCTGTATTTAGCATCCAATGATAAGAAGGGGAGAAAGGTCAGGAATGCAACAGAACTGACACCATAAAGCACATTGCTTGCAACTTGTGGAATCACTGAAGATGCTTTCAGCATTGATATGCTTTTCCAAGTATTTGCAAATAATGATATCAATACCACAGAATGGTCTGATATCAGGAGCTCCACCCTGTAGTTAATTAGTGCTTGACAGTCTGTGCTCTGCTATGCATGCCCCTGGGACTGGCATACTGTAATGGTAAGAGCCATTTTGCCATTTCCCATATCTGTATCTCAGTTTTGACTTGTTTGCTGTTTTTATTAAACTCTTGATTGCTGGAGTCAGGAGATAATGAGATAATCTCAGTTGTCTTTCAAATCATGCCAAAGCCTAGCCATCATGAATGCAAAGAATAGCTGGGTGATACGATGTACAGATGCAGCCTAAAAGCTAAGAAACCAAAGGAACCCAGTATTTATAATTCAAAATAAAATTACATTGTTAAACCATCACTGTTATCCATCAAATGCTCGGGGTCATAACACATCCCTCTGTCTTCCTGTCACTGTATGTGCATTGTGTACACAAAGCTGCTTCTGTACTAGCAGTACTACTGTGCTGGTGATTCCATCATAAAAAACCTGAATTGTTTAAGCAGAAAATATCCATACTTCATATCAGTCTCAGGTAGAGTTATTCTTGTTCTACTGGGGAGTGAAGGGGCAGGGAACACAGGGGATTCTGTTCAAACAGCCCAATTGCTTCTATAAATGACAGCACAAGAATGTTTTGCTCAGGTTAAAAAACCCCAAACATTTTATAGCAAACCTTTTGTTGAAAAGACCTAGGGCCTGTGTGGAGGGAGTTTGTCAGGGTGTCCTTCTTGGCTTTGATGTATCCCTTTTTATGGGCTGAATAAAAATTTTCCAATTTTTGGCTGCTATAATAATTATTTAAAAAATCTGTTTCACCTCCTTAGCAGAGACATAGTTGGCAACTAAAACCTGAGAAAAGATTTGTTCAGTACAGCATGTGGTCCAGCACAGACTTGCTGGAGTGCGTGCAGATTTCTTTCTGAACTTGCTCTTCATGACTGCCAGCAGCTGAGCATGGGAACATGAGCTCTCTTGTGCCCTAGAGACTTCTACTGGGCTTCAGGGAGTGGATGATAGGCAGGAAGACCTTGATGAGAAGGTGACTCAAAGAGCTGAATGGAGACAGTGTTCAGAAGACATAGTATCATAGAATAATTTAGGCTGGAAAAGACCTTTAAGATCATAGAGTTCAACTGTAAACCTAACACTGCCTCCCCTGGCGCAACTTGAGGCCATTTTGAAGAATAAAGAACAGGAGAAGGTTGGGTAAGGACCATCATAGCCACAGATTCAATGGTCCTCAGGTTTAAGACTGGGGCAAAATGATCAGGTACTACAGAAAAGCATGAGAGATATGAACCACTGTTTTCAGGGCTTGGGTTTGACTGTTTTACAAGGGATGAGCCCAGTGCCTTGCACCTACCAACAAGGAGAAAACTCAATGTGGAAAAGATGCCGATTCACTAAGCAGGACTGAGGTGTTGTTCCTGAAGAACCACCCACAACAGGAGCATGACTTTAAAGATTTAGCCAGTGAACACTGAAGCTTGAATTGCTGTATTTCTAAGTAAAAGTCTGCCTGAACAAGAGACCATAGGTGGGCTGCAAAACCCTTTAGCGTGGCTGACTCCTCCAGAAGTGAGTGTGAGCATCTAAGTAGCCTTGCTACAGTAGAACTGCTCCAGTCAAGGTGCTCACAGAGCATTACATGGCCAGAAAAATGCTACAGGCACAAATATACATGTTTTTGTGTATACTGACAAATATACCTGGTTAAAGTGATCATAGTTAATTTCAGTAAGTTATACTGCTGACTGATGAAGAATTTGACAGGTCTCAGTTGCTTTAAGATACAAAGCAAGCCATTTACAAACAAACATCACCGTACACCTAGCAAGTGCTGATAGGAAAGTTTTCTGCAGCATCTGTTAGAGGACTCTAAAAGTAAAACCTGTCCCAAAAGGAAAGGAGATTGGAGGCAAGGACAGCCAATGGGGAGATTCTTTACCTTCCAAGGACTACATCTGGGCTTCGTTTTGAGCAAGATGAGATCTGCTCTGATTCTACAGCTAGCTAGGCACAGGCAAAAAGTGTACAGGTGGTTGTCTTATTTCTTCATTTCTGTTGTTGGTTTATATGAAAAAATAAAAAGTTTTGACAGCAGCCCATAGACAGCCACTCAAAGCACCTTGCCAAGACTCTGTAAGTACTTTTAGTAATAAGCCCATATATATGCATACCAAATTAAGCTTTTCAAGGCAACTCTAACAGCACTGGGTTTTACTCTTTGAGTATTCAGCTTTGAGGACATCCTCTGAAAGGAGCCTTAATGGTGTAAAATTTTCATTATTATTATGGCAGGACATAGAGACTCAAAAAAATTGTCTGTGTTAGAGACAAGTGCATTCTTAGCCTCAAGCTAAGTGGAAAATGGAAATACTGTTCTCCCTATGGATAGGAAGTGGAGGGACAGTGAAATGAAAGCAACTACCCAGAGACACATACAGGAGACATCTTTAAGATTGCACATTTCCAAGTACTGTGCTACTGGCCTTAAATACACAACTATCCTTCATCTGAGACTCTTGCATACTTTTATTGATAAGCATATTGCTACCAGAAATTATTCTCTACTTTAAACATCTTCATGAGCATAGAGAAGCTCTAGCATGAGTAAGATAGTTGCCATTGCTATGTGCATTAGCACTCTGTAATGAAAGTGGATATTCTTTCCCCTTGTGAAAACAATGCCAAAGTCATCTAGTGCAATTAATGCAGCTATGTAATGGAAGGGGGAATTTTGTATTGCCTCTGCATGATCAGCAACTGTTCTGTGGCAATGCTAACTATTCTAACCAAGCAGAAAAGGTCCCTTTGTATGCAGCTTAGCTCACACAGTGATATCAATACAGACAGGACACAAATCATTGCAAGCAATATTTATACAGCAAAGGGAATTCATGTTGGACAATGTTGTTCCAAGTTTGCCACAGTGTTTTCATAAATCTAGTCCCTATGGCAGATGACTGCAGAGACCTGACCCTAAATTATGTAATTAAGCAAACTATTCTACTTTCTGACTGACCTTACTGGCAGGACACACTTTGGTGTACAGCAGATAAGCTAAAACGTTATGTACATCTGAGATGACATTTACCTCAAGGAAACTTGCCAGACATATTCACAGATATAAATACTGTAACCTGTTACTTATTATTTGAAGAATAGGAATATATTTTATTATCCAAGTAGACAAATGGGAGGGAATTCAAAGCAGAGGAAGCTCTTTTTTTCAAATTTTTTTTTTCAGAGATGGAAGGGGAGAGAGAAGCATGCATAATTTGCCTGAGTAAGGTTTGTCCTCTCATCCCTCCCCTGCACCATCTGTGCATCCACAGACTATGCACAGGCTGTGAGAATACAAGAGGATGAGCAGAAAGCCGACTCATAGTGATCCTACACTGGGCCACCACAAGAAATCTCCTGGCCTTGACGTAGTTGGTACACCAAGGGGCACTTTTACAGCCACTTGAAGCTTGCTCTACCAAACTGAGACAGTGCCTTGGAAACTGGTGTAATGTAGAAACAGCCCCTGGGCTGGTTACATTATGTGGGGGGTATTGTTGAGCTCTGTGACAGCTCAGCTTGACACAAAAGAAATGTAAAGCTCTTTTTCTACGATCCACTCTCCCACCTGCACTGTGTTGGCCCTACAAGAGCACAAAATAATAGTTTTCAAATTGTTGAAAGAGAGAAAAATTCAAAGCTGAAGAGAATACTCTAAGAAGGGAACAAGTATTAGATGTTGCAAAAGTAGTAGGAGAATATTTTAAAGAGGAATGATTACATTACTTAAAGCTTCCCAGAAGAGATACAAGGAAAATTTGTGGTAAAAAAACCTCAGCTTGTGAATTTAAAGTCAAACCAGTGCAAGCCTTCAAGGGAGCAGCTGCTCAAAAAGCTGGGATACTCCCTAATGTTCCTGGCAGAAGGAGGTAAAATCTTTACTTTGTCTCATGTTCTTTAATCTGGGAGTTACTTCTTTCAGCAAAGGAGTCCATCCCTCCCCTTCACTACTTCAGATACTGTTCATGAATTTCTTCAACAAAGGAATAGCTAGCTGGAATATTGGCCCTCTTCTGTTTCTTGGCTGGTCAAACTGGCTACTGGGAAATGCTGCTTTTCAATGCCTTTCCTCAGAAATATGGGCACTAGTTCTGAATTCTTCAGCATTTCTCGGACACGGAGGGCGTCAATGCCAGGGACCAACAGCCACGAACACAGATACAGTGCTGTAGCTTTGTGGTTAGAAGCTGGAATCTTTTGCCCCAGAGCTCTCACTGACCTGTAAGTGCTTGAGCTAGAACGCCAAGCTGCTAACAGGAGCAAGGAGAAGGGCTTCTGTGGAGGAGGAATGGTTCTTTCATTGTCTGAATAGCACTGTTACACATCCTGTTAAGAATTTCTGTATGAAGGGTGGGGAATAGTGAGGTATAATGAGTTATGATTATTGTATGTGACTGGATCAAAGAAGAAAAATAATTTCTCAGTGTTTATGGGGTTGTGTATGAATGTTCTAAATCAGTTTTATTTTTCTAACACAGGCTGTTGGTGAATCATACACTATTTTCCAGGGCCTGCAAGAGATGACTGGGAAAGGCATAGCTACTGGGAATAAACTCAAATTTGCTGCACTGTGGTCTGGCTCTCCATTATAAAACCTTTAAGAGTGTCCATGCTGCAAAAATCTGAAAGCACCTAACCTACTTATTAAATGGGCTCTGTTTAGGAAGAACAGGATGGAAACAGTAATAGCTGAATAGAAAAAAACAGTGACCTAGAACCCAGCATGCCTCTGAAGGGAGAAGATAACATCTCAGCTGAGTCCACCTCCATCAAAATGCTAGTTTTTTTTGCTAGGTCGGGGAACTAACACATCACAGGATATAAAGAGTTATGTGACCTGCTCTTTGGAGCAGAAGGGATGAAGGAGGGGAGAAAGCTTTAAATAAGACTTGAAGAATTTTCCCCTTTGAACCACTAGGAGAGAAATATTTTGTGACTTAGGGGTCAGGATTAGCTGATTAGACCCTGAAGCAGGACTACACAAGCAATGGCTCCAGCACAGCTGCAAGGCAAACCAATTTTGATTTGGCCTTGCCAAAGTGTGGGGCAAGAACAAATAATAAAGGGTGATTAGCTGCAGAGAGGAAGTGGGTCTGGGAACTATGAGCGGTCTCTCCTCTTCATGCCCACACACACATCCAAGATGGGAGACAATCTCTTCAGAAATTGTGTACCTCTGCCCACAGGTTTCAAGATAGGGACTGTAGGGGATCATGTCCCAAGACGTTCTGTTCTACTTTATATTTTTAAGGTCTGTTCTGAGGCTTTAAGAAAATTGGCACTGCCATTGCTGCCAGCGGAAGCAGAGGTGCCTTGTCAAGGCTGGCCTGCTGACGTATTCACAGCCTGCAGGAGGGAAAACAGGGCCCTGTGTGAAAGTAGAGGTGCATGATTCAGTACTGGTTTATGGGGATGGTTAAAGGACTTGATAACAAGACTCAGAGGATGCTCAGTGAGGCCACAAGAGGTCAAAGGTGTGTGTAAATCAGGAATCACGATAACCTAGAGGCAAGAAAACAAGACCGTGGGAACACAGCTTCTCTGGGAATATCCATTATTTAAACTCTCTTCTTAATTCAGCTTGCAGAGAGACAAGGACAGTTGAAAATGGCTCTGCTGGGCTCTTGGTGGGACTCTGCCTGCATTATGATGTTGGAGTTTGGCCTTGTAGTATAAAGCAGTTAGAATATATTTCTACTCCCATTCCTGCCAAATGTGGTTCTGCAAGTTGGTGCTATGGGGACCATGATACCTTGTGTAAAGCAGTTAGCATACTGGGAATAAAAAGGTTAACCTCTTCAAATGTTAGCATGACTCTAAAAATGACCAGCCTCCCTTCTAACATTTGAGGACCAAAGATCCCAAGAGAAATGTTAATCTGTGATGATCAGCAAGGAGTAAAAGGTAAACATCATGGTTTTCTTTGCACTGAGGCCAACTTTTTTATAGTTTCACGACCACACTGAGGTTTCCCAGTGGCTGACTGGACTAATTTTTGTACATGGATCATTGGATATACTTCCTAATGTTGCAAACTCAGTGTTATATTTTTACATACCATCGAGAATGTAGAAATAATTGGTATCAGTAACGTTGGAATGTTACATTCTATTAAGCTGGGAAAAAAGAAAGGGAGCAACAGAAAGCCTCCTTTTGCTGTAACTTTCACAGTTGGTTGCTGCTATTCCTTTTGTGCTGTACACGAAAGTTGTTTCTCCCCCAGCTGACATTGACGGAAAGGTAATGCTGTCCTCAGCTTCATAGCTGAGTAAAACTCAGTTTCCTCCTCTGTACATGACTTCAGAACTGGTGCTTAATGAGGCAGTGCATTCACCAGTGAAAAGGGATCAAAATAAAGCAGCTTCAGTTCAAGTTGAAAGTTACAGTTTCAAGCAGGACAATGTGGAGGCAGAAAGTTGAAAAAGTGAGCTCTGCCATGTTCTGTCTCCCCTGAGAGGAGGGATGACTGCCCTGGTCCAGACATCCCATACTGCAGCAATGTCAGCATACTCTTAGGGTAAATAGGGAGTCAAGTCCACTGGTATTGACATGCCAGTGATTTTAGGCTTCTGCAACTTCAGCTGTAGATGGAGAGGGGTGAAAAGGAAGGCAGAGTCAGGTCCAATACATTTGCCCTGGCTGGAAGCAGAAACCAGGCCTTCAGCATTTTGTTCAAGCTACACAGTAAAATCCTTCAGTGCAGCCTATTCCAAATGCGTGACACTCTCTGCAGAAATGAGACTGGGCATGCCTGCCAGGAGCCTTGAAGCGGATGCTCTCTCCCATTTACCAAGGCACTGCATCATGTCCTAGACTGAACCATGTTGCTGTCAGTATTTACAGATTCACTGAGATGCGTCAAAGCCCCCCCAGCACAGACACTGAACTGCACAGCCTGCCACCGAGAGATTTACTGTCTCTTCAGCATATCGGGGGGAACAGGCAGTGTACACACACACTCACACACACGCGCGCGTGCGCGCGCACAGCCCGAGGGAGGTAAGTCCAGCCCCCAAGAGCAGGGCCATCCTTCTGCTGCTGGATTTTTCCAGCCAGAGCATCTTGCCGGCTCTGCTGTAATTTATGGAAATTTGTTTCTGACGTGGGGCTTTTTCTGTTACGACAGGGACCACCGACTGGAGAAGGCTGAACTGCAGTCAGGGCAGAAGAAGAGGGGGAGAGGAAGAGGTGGGGAGCAGAGGGACACCAGTGGAGCGGGGAGGACAGAGGGAGAAAAAGGCACAGAGACACTTCAGAGATGGGTGAGTTATAACTAAGAGAGCAGGCAGAAAGGCAGACAAAGGGAGAGAAGGAGAGCTGTGGGGAAGGGAAAGGGAAAGGAGCTCAGAGACTGAATCAGTCTCAAGAGGGGAAACATCAGGAGACGAGTGCAGGGAACACCACAGCATACCAAGAAGGACCTGCTCTGTCTGAATCTTCACCATGAGCACAAGGAAGAGCTGCCCCCTGCCACTGGGGCAAGGAGACCAGGAGGAAAAACAGAGTGAGGGGACTCCTGACCTGGAGCGACAGGAGTGTGAGGTGGAGCTGAGGAACAAAGCTATTCTGCAACAGAAGAGGCGCCTTAAACAGGCCACCCAGTTTGTGCACAAGGACTCTGCTGACCTGCTGCCCCTGGATGGCTTGACAAGGCTTGGCACCTCCAAGGATCTGGTGAGTCCAATGGGAACCCATTTGGGAAGGGGTCCTCCTAATAGCCTTCATCCCAGTTGGGAACTGCTGCCAGGCTTTGTGAAAGGGTCAGCAGCAAAGATGAAACTTCCCTTCAGCACCATCTAGGAGCAGGTCACGGTGAGGGAAAAGAATGAATCGCCCATTTTTTGCATCCACCTTCCCATGCATTCCCTTAGGGACCAAGCTCCTTGCAGAGGCAGGCAGACGTGGACTGGAAGGACTCCCCAGGATCCAACTTTCCACTCACCCAGTACATAAATATGTTTATCTGACATGTATGTTTCCGTGTGGGATACCTCTGAAATCCCCCACATATCCCTGCACAATCCAGCTCAAAAGCAGACTCTTTTCTGGACTCAGCAGGGAGGGAAGCACAGTTCATGAAACACCAAGAGCCTTATGTTTGACCTTGTTACCTTTTTGCATTATTCTCTTCCCCCCTATTCTTTGGATTTCCGGAGTGGCAAGCACAGGTCAGGACTGCAAGCCAGGCACACAGGCAGCTGCAGTGGCCAGCACCCATGGATAACACCTTTGGGGAGGAGGCATGGGAGTCAGGCCTGTGGGCATCTCTGGAGCAGGAGGCATCAGGGAAAGGATCTGTTCCAGGAGCCTGAGCAGTTTGTGGCCTGGAAGGACTTCCCCAAGGCAGGAAGCAGTTTCCCACAGGATCTCTTGCTGGCTTAGCTCAACGCGTCTCCCCCTTGCTCTGGCAGTTTTGCTGTCTAACTTCTCCTCTCCGCTGTGGAGTTTAACTGCTCAAGGATGAGGAGGTCTAAATCATTTTCTGAAAAGAGGGCCTGGGTCTGGCCAGTGATGTGAACACAAACACTTATTACAGCTCTGCCAGTGGATGTCATAAAAGATCTTGCCCCTCCCTGCAGCCCTTGCTTCCCTCTGTATCCTCAGACCACTGCAGCAACAGCATGGATGCTCACGCACGTATATCTCCTCTGGTCGTTTCCCGGCTCCCGTGGCAGGTCCCACGCTGCCGGCAGCGAGGTGCTGCTGCGCACAGGGGCACAGGTGTGCAGGACAGGCAGGGTCCCAGGCACTGGGCCTGAATGGAAGCTATCTCTCTTGCTGAAACCTTTGGGTGCAGTGACTCTGCCGCACGCAGATGAGGGGTCACTGCCACGTTCCCATGCTGGCGCACCCTCCTGCTCCTGCCACCCTCCCCGCAGCTGCCTCAGCTGCTGATGAGAGTCCCTGGCTTGGCAGGGTCCAGGGTGGCTCCTCAGAATCACCCTGAGCTGTCACCTCATGCTCTGCCAGCCCTTTGCAGCCGCACACCCAGCTTTCAGCAGGGATTAGTCTTGAGCATCCCTCTGGCCCTGAACACAGTTGCTGTCTGAAGTACAAGAGGGGAGTCATGTAAGTGTTGTGTTAGCAAGGAATAGGGCCTCTCCTCTCCGTGGGGAAGGAGGTCTGGCCACACCAGAGCCTGGAGGGCCCCGTTCAGGCTGGCAGCATAGGCAGGCTAGCATGGGCCCTTCATGCCCCGCTTTGCAGCTGAAACATCTCCCCAGGAGGGGATAGACAGACATACCCCTAGGCTCTTCCTTGTACATCTTTTGGCAGGGAACAGGGAGGAGCCACTTTTCAGTGTGTGTTTGCTGCGCCCAGCCACAAAAGCAAAGAGAAACACATCTACCTGCTTTGCTTTGGAATTCACTCCTGTCACACCATGCCCCCAAAATGACAACTGTGGTTCTAGCCAGAGGTCTCTGTGAGAGTCCTGGACAGTACAGGTGGCAGTCTTGGCCTCCAGAGGCTGGCATTCTGAAGCCCCAAATGCTTGCTCTAGCGAGACAGGCCTTGTTTGAATCATGTGCCACAAGCAGCTCTCCTGGTCAAATTCGCCATTCTAGGCAGGAGACTTCCTCGCATGCGGGGAGAGTTTGGTCACTCAAAACCACTGCATAGTTCATGTTTGGTCCATAACAGAATGGCTGAAACATTTTTACCATGGAGCTAGGAAGCAGCGAATAAAGCATAACATCTTTTCTGCCATGGAAATTTTGCACTGGTGTTAGAAGGTACTTCAGTGTGGCACCTGTGCAACGTTCGCACACATAGTGCCATACTTGGGGTCAATGTGGTAGCTGCGGTAGCAATTTCTAGTTTACCTTGGAGAAAGAGAAGAACGAGGCCTTAGATTTCCAAGAGCAGTTCAGCAGTCCCTGCAATTTGATGGGCCACTGTGATATCACTGTGAAGTTTTGGAGGCTGCAAATTAGAACCCAAAATATGTTTTCCTCCAGCCCCATGCAGAACTCCATCTATGTTTCCTAAATTGATCTGGCTCCCTCCTGGAGGACAGGAATGCAGGACTGAAAACAAAGCAGCAGCAGGAAGTGCTAGAGAGGTTGATCTTGGAGAGAGTGCAAAATACCTCAGAGTCCTACAGCACTTAGCCTGGGAGGAGAGTTTCATTCCCCAAAACTTGTCTCCACTGACAGTGCTAGAGACTCCAGCTGTGACAGCCCTGCATGTCCTAAAATTAGAGCAAGGCTCCCTGTAATTAAAAAAAAATATATGTTTTCTTATACAGTCAAAGTCAGGCTGTTACTTTTTGCCACTCTTTTCTGTGTATTCTCTCTGTGCACTCAGCTTATGCAATGCATTCGGCAGCGTCTGGGATTTGATGTGCCCATCACATCTCCAAAAATGACTAATTATATATTTCAGTGGAGATCTCACATTTCCAGCTTTATAACAACTACAAGCATGTAGTTTGTTTTTTTTTTTATAAATGGAAAAAAAAAAAGAAGTAGCTGCTTGAGCTAAAATATTCTGAAAGTACCAAGAAAGTCTGAAGATCTGGCTTCTCCCCTCCCAAAAATCAAGATCCCCAGCTCATACCACTTCACTAATCATAGGAAGGCCTTGAGATTTCACACTGGAGAGCCTGAACCTGATGAGTTGCACTGGGAACCTGCTCTGACCCTTCTAAGAGTCTAGAGCGGGCTTCCCTTCCCGCTGCTGGCCACAACTCCCTTCAGGACCTCCCTCACCATCCCCTTCATCTCATCATTTCTTACCAGCCCAAGAGAGTCAACTGTCTCCATTTCTCCATCTCACTGGTGAGACAGAAGACAGGGAGGGCTCCAGGAGTCTGCTCTTGAATCAGATGCCTCCACAGTCCCAAAGCTCAGCTAGTCCCCATCAGTGCTTGGCCTCTTCCTAGCCTGAGTGACAAGAAGGAGACAGAGGTGGCAGCTGCAAAGGGCCTGCTCTTTCTGTGGGAAAGGTTGCAGGGAGATGGAAAGGTCCTTTGCATGTCAGATTGTGAGAGGAGACAGGAGGGAGGATGGGAATTTGGAGACCTGCTGTCAGTTCCCTGCCCTTTTCCCATGACCCAGATGTTAGCTGGCAGCCAAACTGGCACTGTGCTCAGAGTATTTAGGGAGTGAAGTAAAACGGCCAGCTGTGCTGTGGTCCTGCACAGTAGGCTGGGAGGAGACCAGGAACAGAGTGATATTTTTACCTCACTTTTTCAACTACTGCACTCTTGTGCAGCATGTGAATGATCTGACTCTTGCCCCTTGAGTGATGGGGAAACAGAGGCATGAGGGACTCACTCAGCACCTTGCAAAGAGCTATACTGAGTGCAACAAAAGAGCCAGTAACAGCTGTCCCGCTGCAACCATTGGGCATATGTGAGATAGGAATAAAGTTTCTTCAGCCGTTGATCTGTCTGATGGTACTCCCTCCTAGCTGTGAACAACATAGGGCTTCATAGATGCTCCCCCAACTAGGAAGGGAGTCAAAATAGTATCACTTCTGATGGAGGGGAGCAGAGACAGACTCCAAAGAACATTAGAAGCTAGTTCTAGTCTCCTATGCAGGGAAGCTTCCTGCTTCACTACAAATAATTGCTTGTACACTTAACATTTCTGGAGTCCTGCCTTCTTACCCATATGTACATCACACACATGCTGCAACTCCTGTCCCCTCCCACATTAGAAGGTGTGAAAGTGCCCAGTTGGATGTCTGTACACACCCACCAGGTAGTATATTGCGGTACCTGAACAGGTGTGAGACTGCCAAGTGAAGGAACAGATATGTGTGGGGAGAGCATGCATCAGGCATGTTCTTCTCTTCCAACAGCTGCACACCAGAGACCTCCCTGTCACAGACAGCCCAACACTTTAACATCACCTTATTTGCTACAGAAAAAATCTGGGGATTTAGAGAAAGTTTTTTTGGGATAAAACTGTCATCAGGATGATCAGTTGGGTCAAGCATTTGAAATCTGCTTCCCTGGGCTTTCCCTTGGGCATTCCCAAGCAAATGTCCTTGTCCTTAGCTCCATACTTAGCTGGGATTTCTCTTTCTTTGTGATGGAGACAGCAGCCACATAGCGTGGTCCAGCGGCGTCTCTTGGAAGGCAATCTGAACAAGCTGCGGGGCGAGACCAGGGTTCAGTCTGCATGGGTTCAATCTCCGCTGGCAAAAGACCAGGATGAAAAGATGGAAAAGGGAGTGGACAGGAGAAAAGAGACTTCATCCCTGCTAATACAGTGCCAGGTAAGGCAACAACACAGTGCTGCTGATTTCACAGTGATGGCAAATGCTCAAGGAGTTCCAGCTGCCCCATTCCCAAGAGCCATGCTAAGTTATTAATTGCAAAGCCAGAGAGAGCAGATTTCCTGCACGGCCTCTCTTAGAGTTTGGATTCAGTTCTTCCAACAGACAGAGGAAAGACTTTCTGCCACATGCATTCTAGTTGTCCATATTTGAAGATAAATTACTTTAATCACATCTCCTTCCTTTGGAGGCCAGCTTTCCCATGATATGAGGTATTTAATAACTGCATACAGAAGCAAGAAATGGCTGCTTATCACTTAAAGACAGGTGCCCCTAGTTGATTTACACTTACTGGATCCAGTCTGGTCTGATTGTCTCAGGTGTCAAAGGACCTCCTAAGAAAGTGGCTAACTGTGCTCTGAATTAGTGCTGTTGCATTTCTTGATGGAAGCAGTATCTTCAGCTCCCTTTTCTTCTTATATCCTCCTAGCAGAACACACTCCTCCTTGGCCCCTATAGGTAAGAAAGCATGTCCAAAAGCTGTGCCCCATAAATGAGGGCTCCATGGTTAGAGCTGTTCAGTAATATCAGATATGAGACTCATCAAGACATAGACCTGGTATACAAAATCCATTTTAAAGCTATGTTTATTTCAGTTACCTGTCCTAAAGATCATCTCATGTGTTAGACTGTAAAGTCTACACTTCCAGGAAAAACACATACACCTCTGAAAATTCATTTGGTACAATTAGTTATTGTATGAACACAGCCTGGTAGCAAGTTTCTGAAATGTTCAGATCAGGTGTCTCAGGACCATGAAAAGCCACCATCTGATTTGTTTTGCAGCCTTCACTGTTGCAGTTAGGCATTGCTTACCCTTGGTTTTAGACTCTGATGCAGCTAGGTCAAAGTAACCATACTTGGGAAAACAGACTAGTAGGATGAATGGCTCCCAGTGTAATTTCTTCAGCTATTGCTGGAGTCTTTTTTTGAGCAAATGAAGGTGGTTCTTTTTCTTTAATTACCTCTCTGTATTGCTCTGTAAGAGGAAACTCAATGATAAAGGGTGGGGTTTTTTTGAGGCATGTACACCGAATAAGGACAGACATACATAGGTATCATATCCCAGGGGCAGTAGCTAACTCAGTGTCAGAGTCCACTACTTATTTGTTCCCCTTTTGTATTTCTAATGGACTGTACCCCAGCTGTCACACACTAATGAACATCACAGTCGAGGAAACAGGTCTAATGCTACGCTTAACTCTCCCTGAACTCGGTATCCTCTGCACAGGCTTTTCTCTCTTTTTCTGCCCTTCTTAAGAGCCAGTCACTGTTTGTCACACTTAATCTTCTTACATTGAAGAAGGGAAGCTCTCCTTCCCTTCTTTTTAGCCTTGCTGCTTTTCATGTTTGCATTTGTGAACTTCAAAAAGCCTCACCTGTAAGTAAGAGATCTATGGCAGGAAATAGCACTCAGGCTGCCAGTTCATTTTAACCAGAGAGGTGAGCCAGGACCTTTTGGAGACCTTCTTGACTATGGTGTAGTTTTTATTAGAAATGGAACGTGACCCCAGTGAAGTCTCTTCTCTCTGACAGCAGCTCCCGAGAACAGATCATCTAGCAGCATAAAGCTTCCATTTACACTCAGGCAAGTATGCTGAAAATTTCAAAGTGGTAACACATGCATCACCTGACTAGTAACTGAACTTGATTAGGAAATAAAGCTGAATATATGTAGACTTCAGTGACACAAGGAAATTCAGGCAGGCAGTGTGTTCACTCTAACAGGTTATAGTTTCCCTGTGTCTAAGGCCTTTTTAAGTTTCAGAGATCACAGACAGACCCAGTCTATAACAGTTGTACTGCAGAGTAACTCACCCTGCTGTTTACTTAGGTGGGTTGTTCACATGGTACTTTAGCAGAATTGCCCTTTTTTGTGGCAGATTTTGCAAAGCACTTTGGAAAGCTTGCGATGGCTGGCACCTGCATTGTAAAATCAAGCTGTTATTTTTTGTGGTGGGGCTTGTCTCTTGTTGACTGGGAAATAGATGCTGTAATAGATCCACTGCTGTCCAAGGCTGCTATTCCTCTGTGCCAAAGGAACCCGGGATTAATCAATCTTGGTTTGTTAAAGCAGCTTCTTGACTTTGGAACTGGCATTATTTCAGAAAACAAAGCTCTTTATAAATGGTGATCCTTGCTGATTCCCCTCCCCTCTTTCTCTTTCTTGGAAATCCCCATAACTGACCTTTAGGTAAAGACTAATGGTGACTGGTAGTAAAAGACTGAAAATTCTGAGGCAGAGATGAGAGTGGGTAGTGATGAAAAGTCCTATTAGTCCAAGACTTGCAGTGCTCATCAGCTGCCTGTGTACTCCTTACTTAATCTGCATTGTATTTGTGGTATGCTGGACCAAGGACTCTCCTCAGGCTCCTTGGTGAGTTCTCTGGGCAAAGAGTTAGTAGTGTAATTGGAAGGTGAATAGCTGTTGTGAGGCTGCTGGAGCTGATAACTATGCAGGGCTGTTTACCACTGGATGAGATCAAATGTTGTTTTCTACAGAATAATCACTGTCCTGTTATATCCTAGCAAATTTCTAACTTGCAACTTTCCCAGCCTGCTCTGAAACAAAACTCAAGAATCTGCCTAGTGATACATTTTAGGTTTATTATCACAACAATGCTAACAGCTCATGCATCTCAGGTCTGCCTGCTCCCAAAGTGATTCCTTAGCAATTGCTATCCATACTCCAGGTCTGTTTCTGAAGAGCTGATACAATGCCTCTTCTGTAGCTGGACAATGAACAGCTGGCCTCTGTGAGCCACAGGGATAGGTAACTCTTTCCCAGTAGAATCCATGTCTGTGAATGAGGAAGAGCTGATTCAGCTGGACAGTTGGCAGGTTGCAGTCTGGGCAGATGTGGTAGCATACCTGACCTGACGCTCATGGCCAATATACCCACTTAAGTAGTGAGGAGGCACAGGGAAGCCTCTTCTGTGAAGCACAGTACAGAGGATGAGGAGGGAGATGCTTAGCATGTATTTGCACTTTGTGCTTTATCTTGCCTCTTGCCTTGTGGCCTTGCTTAGACTGGCCACAATCCTTTCAGGCAGGGCTGATGTGTCAGTGAGGACGAGATGGCACAGACATTACAGAGCTCTAAAAGCAGAAGGGGAGACATTTTGTCACAGAATCATAGAATCATAGAATTGTTAAGGTTGGAAAAGACCTCTGAGATCATCTAGTCCAACCATCAAACCCTTCCCTCCTCTCCCCCCCCCCCCAACACACCAACACCAAAAAACAAANTTGCATGGGGTTGTGGTGACCAAAGTGCAGGACCCGGCACTTGGCCCTGTTGAACCTCATACAGTTGGCCTCGGCCCATCGATTCAGCCTGTCCAGATCCCTCTGCAGAGCCTTCCCACCCTCAAGCAGATCGACACTCCCGCCCAGCTTGGTGTCATCCGCAAACTTACTGAGGGTGCACTCAATCCCCTCATCCAGATCATTGATAAAGACATTAAACAAGGCTGGCCCCAGTACTGAGCCCTGGGGAACACCGCTTGTGGCCGGCTGCCAACTGGATTGAACTCCATTCACCACCACTCTCTGGGCACGGCCATCCAGCCAGTTTCTAACCCAGTGAAGGGTGCACCCATCCACACCATGTGCCGCCAGCTTCTCCAGGAGAATGCTGTGGGAAATAAAGATGTGGGAAATAAAAATTCTAAAATGGTTCGGGTTGAAATGGATCTTAAAGATCATCTAGTTCCAACTCCCCTGCCATGGATAGGGATAAGAGACTGTCCTCTGGGTCCAGTCAATTTCCAGGCTGTTTTTTTCTCTAGAAGCCTGGACTTTGTAATACCAGCTTTTGCCACAAACAGCTGCTGTCATGAGATAAGGTGGGATCTCTCCAGCTGGCCTTGGGGATCTCTATGGGCAGGCACTACTCCTAGTCCTGAATGTTTAAACGTGACATGCCAGGCAGCCTGGAGACATGGTGGCAATATTTTTTCTTGAACAAGCAGAAATATTGACAAAGTCAGAAGCTTGTCAATAGAGTGCTTTGCACCTCTTTCCCTTCTGTGAAGCTCTAGCATTCTCCCCGACTTGCTTAAAGCAGATTTGTGCCAAGAGGCAGGAGGCACACACGAACGAACGGCAAGAGAATGAATGTGCATTCTGGGAACAGGCAGCAGCTCAGGTGGATCTCCTACTAGCTCTGTCATGTGTGATCTATATTACCATGGGATGGCAGTTCAACGTGCTCTGCAGTGAAATGGGACTACTGGTTTGTGAAGGAGCTGGGGGAATATTCCTGTATCAATGTGCAAAGAACTGCAGAGAGAGCTTCTGGAGGCTTGTTTCTCTGTGCTCTGACTCTGTTTCATGAATCTTCCAGCTGGGATCAGGTTGGTTAAGTTTTGTGTTCTCCCAACCTGTAACTTTGTAGTTCTGTGGCAATTTCCATACCATGTGCCAAAGAGCAGCCTTGGATTGAATGTAGATGCCAGTGTGGCCAAGGCTGTGAGAAGCACATGATATAATGGGGAAAGCGCAGTGCTGGCACCCAGAATCTTGAGAGATCTGTCTTGCCTTTGGCTTTCCTAAAGTATTTGGCATTATATGCCTCACTTGGGTGTTGTAAGAAGTCACAAGTGCTTGCAGCCACACAGGACTGTTAATTAACTGGACATAATTCTTTATGAATAAGACATGATTTTTTACACTAAAGAAGAAAAAAGTATAATAACCAAATCAGGAGCTGTTGAAAATATACATCTGTGCATATTTTCTGTGCTTGAGCATTGCTTGAGTACTGCTCTCCTTGTTCCTGGATGAGTCCACACATGGTGAATGCTCATCCTTCTAAAACCACTGATGTTATTTAAATTTACACCATATGTACACGTATGAGGTGAAGAAATGAAGTGGGCAAGACACTGGGGGTTGTTTGGTAAGATCATGCAGATGTGACTTGGGTGCAGGGCATTTGGTCTTTTCCTTTGCTAGATGACACCAGCTATGAATATTGTAGTTGTAGTCTTCATGTCGTATTTCCTTAAAGAGCTGTCTAGGAACTTAATGTAAGCCCCCCACAAAATAGACACCTCTTGATTAGGTTGGTTCTTGGATTCAAGAGTCACTTGAATGTGCCAGTTATCTTGGGAACTGCCTTAAATTTTAGCTCTTCTCAGATATGCTTGTCCTGGGTGCTCCTTCTTCTCCCACAGACTTCTCCCCCTGGAAGCTGTTCAACTGAGAACAGATGTCTAACCCTGGAACATTGTTCCCGGTGACACTAGAAGAAATGCAGAAAGGAAGCCTACAAAGGCTGTAGCACATGCTTATATTCCTTTAGAAGCTCTTGTCATATCAGTTATAGCTCTGCTAATAATTTCTGAACAAATTCACTAGTTACGCCTCTTTTGACTGGAAAACTGCTCAGTTAAAGTCGCTAATAACAGATAAATGTCTGGGCAATCAAATGCAAATGAAAGAAGACAAATTCAAAAGGAAGCCTTTGGCAGAGGTTTGCAGAGCACTGGGGAGACCACCATGGTCTTGGACGAGTCTCTTGCCTTCTGACTACTGCCTAAAACACCACATCTTTAGCTGTGTTGCTAAGGAAGGTCTAATGGATTGTCACACTGTTGGAAGAGTGGGTATGCCAATTTTGAGCCCACAATAATTATCTGTTATTGTTTTTTCTAGTGCCAAGGTCAGGTATTGAAAGCGACTGTTAACACTGGGTGTCTACCAAATCTCATCTCCAAGAGCTGTTTAAACCAGCTGGGGTAAGTCTTTGCACAGGAGACAAGGAAGGGTGG
Source organism: Scopus umbretta (assembly GCA_013400535.1). Taxonomy (NCBI): domain Eukaryota; kingdom Metazoa; phylum Chordata; class Aves; order Pelecaniformes; family Scopidae; genus Scopus; species Scopus umbretta. The sequence continues at coordinate 19,314 of VZTL01040931.1, forward strand.
CTAAAAGAAAACTATGACAAGAATGTAGGCACTCTTGATTCCCAGCCCCAATGATAATTACTAGCAGCTTTGCATGTGCACATGGCTGTTTAGGAGAAGACACAGAGGGTGGGCTACAGGGCAAGGCATCAGGAGCATTGGCAAAGTTGTGTGCAGACCCCAGACTAGTCAGCAGAGCTGTGTCATTCTGTCTGTGTGTACTGCAGGGCAAAGCCTCAGCTTTGGTTAGCTTCAGCGGCGAGGAACCCAAATGGACCGCACCTTATGATTTTGCTTGTGGAATTTGCCTCCAGACGTGCTGTGTGAAAGAGATTCCTCCTCTTGTGGGCCTGTTCCCAATGAGACCAAGAAATACTGCCATCAATGAGAAGTCCTGTTTTTCCTCCTCTTCCTCCACTTGAGGCAATAACACCTCTTGTGTCCCACAGGCTGGAAGAAGTGTCTGCCATGGACTGTGGAGACCTCTCTCTTCCCATCCCCAGCGTTGTTGGTCGAGTAGAACATATGGAGTTGCAATTTGGCCAGGAGACAGTGCTGTGTTCAGCACTGGTTGTAGGTGAGAGTGCCAGCCCCTCCTCTCCCCGAGTTTTCCCGTGTCCCTCTTGCCCTGCCAAGGGCATTTAAAAGGATCTCTGGGAAAAGCGTAATGCAGTGGGAGGCTGGTGATGTGGTCACCTCCACTGCTGGCCAAGATCATTATGCGCTGTGAATACCCTCAATGTAACCAAAGGCAAAGGGCATAGGAAGTGTGCAGAGAAGACAGAAGACGTTGAAAGTGGGGAGAAATCAGGTGCTTTTTGGTCTTAACACAGGATGTGGAAAATTCTCATTTCCTTCTAAAATGGACCTTTCTTAAAATTATCCAGACTGCTTGATTAGTCCTCTGGTGCCCTATGTTTTCCTATTGAATGGGCACTTGTGTCTTTGGCTGGATGGAAGTCATCAGAGAAACTGACACAGGGTACAGCTTATTCCCCAGAGTGTTCCTCTGTGTACTCATCTGCCTCTGCTGCAGGGAGCACCCTGGAAGAACCTGGTAGCCCCAGAGTGCCAAGTTTCCCTCGGTGTCCTGAGGCAGGACCTTTTGAAGGAAGGAGCCATAGGAGACAAGGTCAAGCCAGCAGACGCTGGTGCACGCCCAGAAAACAGCAGAAAGGCTGCATGTTCTGCATTTACATCAAGCTGTGCATATGCTGAAAACAACTTAGTTGTCTTTTTTTCCCTGTTCTTTCTCCCTATTAGTCTTCCAGCTTTACCCTCTTACCTTTATCTGTCTCCTTATCTTCTATGATTACTGTTCATCTTCCAAGGCCTCCCTTGCTCCCTCTTTTCATGTCCATTTTTCCCACTTTCCTAGTCATCTAGAAAGAGCTTCCTCCTCTTCCACACTCCAGCTCGCTCTTCTTCCCTGGTTTCCCCTCTACTTGTTCTTGCCCTGCATGGAGAGACGATATTAGTACCAGCACAGATAAATTTAGCCCAGTAGCATTTATCCATTTTGCTGGGATGTAGAAATGGCTGCTGGGAAGGAGCAGAATTGCTACATCTGTGCCTTACATCTCCCTGTGCACACAGTGCTCTTGCTTTTGCAGTTATAAATAAATTATAAAACACAGCCACTGGTTACCAGGGCAAGCAAGCATCCAGGAGACATGGGAAGTGTTAATGATGTGGTGGCTGCTGAATCCTGCAGACTCCAGGACCTGTGGATTCCTCCTTCCCTGCCACTGAAGTCCAGATGGATGACTCTAAGACCCAGGAGGTTGCTTTCACCCAGTCCAATGCACGTTCTTAGTGGCAGGTTTGGACACTAGCAAGGCTGAACATATATTCCAGAGAGGCACATACAGAGAGGACACAGACAAAGCCAGCCACATGGATTACCACACACAGAGCAGCGCCTTTACCAGCACTCTAACAAAAACACTGACACAGATAGCCCAGTCCTGGTCCTCCTCTCTGGCTGAACAGGATTGAAGTTCAGTAGCTCATACATCCTCAGTCTCTAGATTCACAAGCACACTCATATTCACAGTCTTCAAATAACAGCACAGCTTCTAGGTCTTTCTTATGTCCATGTCTGGATCCTGGACCCCTTACCTGGCTGACCCAGCCACTGACCCAGACCTTGAGTGTTTCCAGATGCAGGTTTCCTCCTACTCACTGGCTAGACCAGACTGAAGTTTGCTAGCTAATTACCTATACAAAACCACAAGCCTATAGGATTAAATTCTCTGGGGAAATACAAACCCACCCATGTCTTTCTAGTTAGTGGCTTTTAGACCTCTTACACATATGCCCTGTCCTCTTCAACTGCTGGCGTATAAATCTAAGGCCCTTGTGACCCTTGTCAGAGCTGGTACGCAGAGCTCTCTTGCATGCTGATCTCTCCAGTTGCTTGCACCTAGACCTGCAAACTCTGTGACCCGTTGTCCTTTTCCAGTTACTGGAACTTAGACCTTGCAGCACATATTGCAGTCCCTCCAGTTGCTGGCACCCAGATGTTTGAGTCCTATGGCCTGTGCTCCCTTCCCCAGTTACAGGCTCCCAGACTTCTCTTGCACATTGGTCTCTCTAGTTGCTGGTGCCTGTGAGCTATGTCCCTTTCTCCAGTTGCTGACACAGACCTATGAGCCCTATGGCCTGTGGTCCCTTCAGTTATTGGCACCTCTCTTGCATGCCAGTCCTTCCAGTTTCTGACATCTAGAGCTATTTGCCCTTTAACCTGTGGCATCTTCTACACTGCTGACACTTTAGACTTGCAGCAGTCACATGTAGGATAGAGAGGTTACACAGAAAAAAATTACTTGATAAAATTATTTAATAAGAAGGTCAGATAGATTGTGGCCATCAGATGCAGGGTTTGGTCAGACAAGCAAACTGACCAACAGCATGCTTGCATGTGACTGGTCCCCTTATCCCACCTCCTCTCCATTTTCCCACGCTTGTTCTTCCCTGATCCACCCTGCTGCTTGCCTTCTCCTGCGTTTGGCCCTTCCCCTGCACAGCACATAGTAAGTTTTACATGATCCCACAAGCCCCTTCTGTATCTCATAATAAGTTTCAAACAATCCCACAAACACCCTCAAATATCTCATAATACTCATGATAATCATGGTTCCCTCCTCTTATCAGCTAAAAAGTTCATTTCGACCCTCCTCAGGGCTGTGCCTAAGTAGCTCCTTTAATGGCTCATCAGTTAGTGCCAGAAGAGTGCTGGTCTTTGTTATTGTCACTGTTATCACATGCTTGTAATGTTTGTGTGTTTAATTCATCACTTTCCTTGTTATTTGTTATTTACTTTACACTGAATAGACCATAAGCATATAACTTTATGAAACAGATGCTCTCATATGCCATATCCTCTTAAAGAAGAGACACACTTTCTTTAGAGGGGTAGTAGTCTTGAGCCTGATCAGTCTTTTCTCTCTTCTCAGATGATGAAATGCTGGAGTTTTGCATTGGTCTCCAGACTCTGTTGTCTCTCAAGGTAAGGAACAGCTTCTTACTTATTGCAGGGCTCCTCTCAACAAGTTCTCCAAGATTTGGTTGCTGGAAGCATCAGAAACACTTATGGCCAGGTCTTCCAGGGTGCCACTTGCCATTGCAAGCAGCACAGCTGCCTGGCTGACTGCAGCATGCTCTGAGTCACTGATTCCTTTCCAGACCTTTTTAAAGGTTTTAAGAAAGGAATTACCCAATAGGATACTATCACATCTCCCATTCTTTGTATTCCTGACCATACAAGTTGCAAAACAGGAAGAGGAAACTGAAGAGGAGACTAGAAAAGGCAAAGCACACTGTGTCACAAGTTTTATTTGTGCTGTATTTGAAGGCAGATGTTAACAAGCTCTGCCCTTGCTTTGAGCCAAATGAAGCTGAATGATCACATTCAGTGTCCAACACTAGCTGGACACGTGTGGAAAGAGTCCTCTCCTTTTGTCAGCTCAGCCTGGGGTTAGTGCTCTGCTGAGTCTGGCTCCTGAGTGTCTCAGAATATGGCTGCAGCAAGCTTGCCTGTCAAGTATTTGTAGCCACATGTCAGACTCATAAAGCAGGAAAAGCATTGGGCTGAACGGCTGAGTGATGCGAGGACATCACCTGAGAGGGAATCATAGGAAGAAGGGAGGGGAATGGCCCTGTGAAGGGTTTGGAGAGGAATCCATTGAAGGGAACAGGAGCAAGGAGGCAGCATGGGGGACAGGGAGGGGAACTGCATGTCTCTACAAACCCAAAGTGGGGCTGTTTGATGGTTATACAGGTTTTCTCCAGTCATAGACATCATGAGATTTGCTATCTAAATGTCCAGCAAGTAACTGGTGTCTCCCCTTCTTTAGTGTTGCATCGACTTGGAGGAAGGAGTCCTGAGATTTAAAGCACTGCATCAAGAGCTGCCTTTTCTACATGCCTCTGAAGAGCCTGGTCAGTGACTGGCTGCATTCCCCATGTCTGGGGTAGAGGAGACTTGCTGCCATGAGAGAGAGATGAGGGTGAGGCTCACATGCCCCTAACCTTCCCGAGTTCTAGGCTGAGGCATTCACTTGGGAGTGAGAAAAAGGCAAATGGGTGCTGGAAGCTGTTGTTGCTGGGAATGCCTCATCTTGAGAGCTATCCCTCCTTTCAGTGGACCCTCTTGCTTGTCCCCATGTGCCTAGTTGGCATTTTGTTCTTGTTTTTCTATCTGTCCCTAGTCACTCCAATTTCTGCTTCTGTACTATATTCACTTTACCCTTCTAAAGACTTATTTTTACCATACCCTCTGTTCATGAGACAAGAGTCTCCATGAACAATTTCCAGTTGTTCTGTGGACAGGAGGACAGTGCTTTCTCCAAAAGCCTTCTAAGATTGCCATGAATATTTCCCTTCTCTTTGCCTCGATGTGAGCGGACTCCGCTCCCCTCTCTTTGTGAGAAGGGGTCTGTGGCCAGTCCCCTCCCCTGTACTATGGGAAGCTGGATTTTGTTACTTTTTGCTGGCTCAGAGCAGAGCAGAAGTACTTTCTTGTAAAAGCCTTGCAGCAAGAACACTTTTAGAGTTCTTACTTCTAAGAAACATTTGCAGAAATGCTGAGCATAGATGCCTAGAATACAATGGACACTCACAGGGGCTTGGGCTTTGCCACTGCATTGTTAGCCACTAAGGTATATTATATGAATGGCAATGCTTATCATCTCTTGGTGTTCTACGTAGTAACCAGACTGGCACACCCTGTTCTTCTGACCAGGCCTCTCATCTCTGCACTCCAGCTGCTAGAGCTACATTCCTATCACCTCTGCTGCATCATCAGAGATCCTGCCACTCAGTTTAAATGCTGCGATGAATTACAGCACCCAGAATCTTCTGCTCAGTCAGCTCCTTTCTTTCAACTTGAAATCTAGTGATTGGACACAGATACATCATCAGCCTCAAATCCCAGCATCTCACAGCCCATGCACTTTGCTACTCCTGCATGAAACAAGAACTAGACTTCCTTGCAGTATCAGCTCAGGTCAGAGAACTGTGAACTCATCTGGGATGACCAGGGTGATTATTAAGTCACTTAATTGTTGGGGTTTTTAATTTTTTTTTTTATTTTTTTTTGTAACAGAGCATAGCTATATGATAAATACATAGTCTACTCTTTACCAGCTCTAGGAAAGATGCACCAGATCACGGCTTGTTCCATGCCTCATGACTACTGATTCACTATCCAAACTCTGCACAATGTCCCTTTGTCCACCCTTAGAATGTCATGACATCCCCATTTTGCTGATCTTCCTGGATTAAACTCTGCTGGCTCTCTTCCTTTTTTTCTTAAACCACTCATTGTTTCTGTTGTGCTTCTCAAAGAACTGATGTATGCCTTTTTGCTTTTTTCTGTTAGTTCTTTCCTAAATCAGATGGTGTATTCTGTAGTTTAACACATGCTAAGGACAGCAGAGTTACAGCCTGGCCGATAGAATTTGTGATGCACTTACCACTGTTAGTTGCTGCAACTGGCATCTGCTCCTCCTACAAGCCACATCAGGCTAGTGACTTTTTTTATTAGTCATCATATCTTGCAGCTTCTGATCTGTTCCTTGGCTTCTTTGCCATTCTTCTACTCGTGCATCTGATTATTTCTGGCTGCATGAATTGTTTTCAGTGAATCTCCTGAATGCTACCAACAGTTCTCTCATTTATGTCACAACCCATGTCCACTCAATGAGCCTGTCTTCCAAAGTACCAGCAATTCCTCCTGGATTTGTACCACTTGCATGTCTGTCTGGGTCCTCATACCCAGGGATATTGAATGACAGTTCAGACTTGTACTAAACCATCCTGTGTGTCAGCTGGAATCTATGTGGTACATGGGTCAACTCTGCTGAAAAAATGTTGTTTGCAACAGATAGAATCATAGAATCACAGAATTAGTAAGGTTGGAAAAGACCTCTGAGATCATCTAGTCCAACCATCAACCCAAAACACCATGTCTACTAAGATGAAACATCTGTTCCTATGTGCAGCAACTTACCTAGCTTCCAACTGTCATTGCCCTCTAAAAATGGCATGTGGAACAATGGCAAATAATCTGCTAAAGATGACAGCTACCACGTCCATTATATCTCTTATTATTCATTAACTTTTATGATGTTTAAAAAAAAATCCTGAACCCTAATCCTAAACCCCCTAAATCTAACCCCCTAACCCTCACCACCTAACCCTAACCCCAAACTGTAAACCTAATCCTAAACATAACGCTAAGTACAAAGCCTAACCCCAAAACCTAACCCTAATCCCCAACCCTAACCCTAAACTCTAACCCCTAATGCAAACTCTAACTCTATCCCTAACCCTAACCGTAACCACTAAACATGACACTAACACTAAACCTTAAGATGAAACCTAACCCCTAACCCTGAAAGATAACCATAAACCTAACCACCCAAATCTAACTAACCCCCAAACTATAATCTCGTAACCATAACCTTAATCCCAAATCCTAAACCTGATAACTCTAACATGTAACCCTAAACCCTACCCCTGACCCTACCCATAACCCTAACCCCAAACCTAAAATAAAAATCTCTCTACCTCTAAACCTAACCCGTAAACCTCAACCCTAACACCTAGCCCTAAATGCTCACCCTAAACCCTGACCCTAACTCTAACCCCTAAACCTAACCATAACCCTTAAGCCTAACCCTAACCCCTAACCCTAACCCCCTAATCTAAACCCCCTAACACAAACCCCCTAAATCTAATCACCTAAATCTAACCCACTTATTCTAACCCCCTAAACCTAACCCTAATCCTAAACCTAACATTAACTCTAACTCCTAATCACTAAACACTACTTAACACTAACCCTAACCATATCCCCAGCCCTAACACCTAAACTGAACCCTAACACCTAAACTGAACCCTAACACTAACCCTATCCCTAACTCCTAAGCCATAACCCCTAAACCTAAACCCTAACCATAAGATGCTGAGCCCCTAACTCTAACAACCTAACCCTAACCCCAAACCCTAGCCCTAATCCTAAAACTAATGCTAACTCTAATCCCTAACCCCTAACCCTGACCCTATCCCTAACCCCCTAATCCGAACCCCTAGCCCTAAACCCTATTTCTAACTCCTTACCCTAACCTTAATGGCCCTAACCCTAAACCTTACCCTATCCCATACCCCTAACCCTATCCCTAACATTCCAGAGTATCTGACAGCTTTTGCCAGTGCCCCAAAGGGGCCCTGCTTCCCTCCAGAGTGCCCTGGGGCTTTGGGTTTTGCTTTGGCCTGCGAAGGGCCCTGCTTCTCTTCAGAGTGCCCCAAAGCTTTAGCCAGGCTTTGCAGAAGCCTGCAAGGGGCCCTGCTCCCTTCCAGAGTGCCCCAGGGCTTTTGCCGGGCTTTGCTGCTAACAGCTTTCAGTCCTGGCTCCTGGTGTGAGCACCATGCCTGGCAGGTGCCCGTTTTGGAGCTGGACTCTGCCTAGGGTGACTGTAGGTGAGCAGAAGTCTTCCTGAACTCAGACTGAAGCGAATAAGAATCTTTCCAATGCTTTCAAGGGTGCTGGATGGGAATCTACAGAAAATTGGCATGACTTTGAGTTGACAAGTCTATTTTGACTAGTGCCTGTCACTTACAGCCCTGCAGATACTTGCACACCAGCTGCTGTTGGAACTTACCAGGTGCTGTTCTTATGTGTCAGTCTTGGGATAACTGCTTTTGTTCACCTTCAGAACATCCTCCAGTCCTTCTGAAGCCTTTCTGTGATCCACATGCCTCATTTCTCAAATCATCAATAGTTCAGGTTCCTCTGCGAATTAATGTGCTACAGTAGGTGAAAATCACCAGTCCCATCTGTCCCTCTCTTCTCTGCATAATGAATCCTTCTTTGCATGTTCCTCACCTTCCCCCAAGCAAATAATTTATTCTTCCATACTGGTAAGTGACAAATTTGCTTCTTCCAAAAGGAATTATTGCCGCCTTAGATAATCCTGTTAACACTTCCCTGTACCCTGATTGCTAATACTCTCTCACATTGTGCCCCTATCTTGCCAGCCTTTCCTCTCTGTTCTTAACAATTGCATGTATAAATATAGACTGTGCCACTTGTCAGTCACAGAGAGGATGTTTCCAAGTGCTAAATTAGTGTGTAAGAGCTCTTCTTTTCAGCTGTGAAAACTCCAGAGCAGAAGACATGCTTTTCACCTTCCTCCTGTCCATGGCAGTTGAACATGCAGGTCCACACAGTAAAAAGTCTCTTCCACCCAGACACTGAGGAAGCTGTTGCCAACAGTTACCCTGGAACCTCCCCATCAAACTTTGTTGCAGGCAGAGCTTACAGAAAAAAACATTTATATGACTAAATGAGAACTGTAGATCATAACACCATGGCTGACACCTCACTTCAACTCATTCCCTAAATCACAGTCTAATCCTACAGTGTCAGTACCTGGTTTCCTCACCATCAAACAAAACTCCTGGTGGGTTTCCATCTCCCAAAGTTCCTTGGCATTAAATGACATGTTGTTACTGACCTTAACACATGTATTCTGAATTCTTGCCCAGACTGGTGTTTTCTCCAAAGACCAGCATTTTTGTGTCATTACATCGGAATCCCAGCTTCCATTGTGAAAGACAGAAATCTTAGCTTTAAAAGATGTAATTATAGAACAGGACTTACAGCATCTCAAAGAAGCACACTTAACCCTATCTACAAACATGGTAATTTTTAGAAGTCTTCCTACATTAGGGAGCCCAGTGAGTAATTTTTAAGTGGGTTAGCAAGGCTGAAGACTGTCTCAATTGCAGCTTATTTTGGAAAAGCCTATTATGCAGATACTCTTCCCTATCCCCAATTCCTGTCATCTCTATTGCTTTTGGGGGACAAGGGGAAGGAAGGAGCTATCTAAAGGTGTTTTTCACTGGAGATCAAAAAATGCTAATACTTTCATAAGGAAAGTAGAAATTCAGAAAACAAACTGCCACCTCAGAACGGGACATAGGCACATCCTGTACGTGTCCAACACTGGCTTCCTCATGATGAGGCCCGCCCCTTCACTATAGACACTGGAATGTTATTATTTTAGGGACAACCTCTCTGAACCGCCTTGGTGGTCAGCTCCTACTAGGGCTGCTTTCCAGTAGAGTGGACACAGTCTGCAGGGAAGCGTCTGTCACAGCAAGTCTTTGGAACAGAGAAGCAAGCATTACATAGCAGGTGTAGAGATACTTATGGCCAAACATGCCTGGTGATGGGGAGATGGACTTCTGAGGCCCCTTCCAAGGCCTACGTGCAGGAGGTAAACCTATCCCGAGAACATGCACTCTGCTGGAGCCATACTCGGGACCATTTCCAGGAGCTTGAGGTCACTTGGTTTTGAATGGAATGGGAGCTCCAGCCATCCATATTCCCAGAGGCCTGCTCCTGCTTTCACTACTAGTGCACAAGTTATGGAACTGAAGACCACCAAGCCACCTATATATGTTTGCAGTCAGTCCTTTCAAGAGACTCTACCAGCAAATGCCAGGATATACCTGAAGAGTTATAGGAATAACTGCATTCAGCAAAGAGATCGTAAAAATGAGAGCTGGGATGGCCAGTGGTTTTATTATGCCTCAGGAAAATAGAACAACCCCTTCCCTTTATTTTCTTGCTAGTAAATTTGAGTGTCACAACCAAAGCCATGAATCATTTACTTGCAAATGCCCCCAGTGTCTGAGAATGCTGTTGGACTCCTCACTTGCTGTGTGCTGGCACTGGGACATACAAATGTGTCTTGCAAGTCCCGTCCTGTGGAAAAGCTTCCTGGCACCAGTGGATATGCCACTCTGCTACTGAGTAGGATGCAGCAAACAACATTTTCTGCTGTGTGGGAAGGAACAACTTCTAATTCCAACTCTGTGGGTTGTGTTGGCTGGCAAGGACAAACAGGCAATGAGTTACTGTGAAAGTATAACATAACTCCATCAGTCCAGACACAGAGCCTATGTGGCTCTTTCTCTGAGTAGATGTATACTTCATGGAAAATTGTTGCCAAGGAAGTAGCCTGAAGCATCGACTTCAGGAAGTATTGACTGTAGCCAGTCTATTAATTGTGACTTTGGAGTTCAGGGCATGAAAAAAAGAAGGAAAGTCATCTTTTGGCCAAGAAACAGTACAGAAGTTCCAATTAATTTTTCCGTAGACAGTTTTTGTTCTCCTTTGTGCAGAAGGGGCACAGGAACAAAATACATCTGCAAGTTATTATATGCTGTAAGCAATATAAAACTGTCAGGGGAAATGCTCAGACATTAATATTTTTCCTCTCAAATGGTTTTAAGAGCTGAAGAGTTTTGGGGAATGGATGATCTGCAGCATCTGCATCTCCTCACCTTTGCTTTCCACAATGCAGCATGCCTGGGCTTGCACAGAACACAGCAATGCTATCCTCTGGCCAACAAGAGAAGAGGGCTAGGTTGCACAGGTTGCCTTGTCCAACATTTGCATTAGTTTTGTCGCATTTTCTTTTAAAAATGGTTCTTAGGAAAATGTCATCTCTCCCCCATTAACCCTTTCCTGTTTCTTCTTAACAATTAACAGTCCAACAGTGCATCAATTTGACCTTCCTTCCTTGGAAATCATTTGACCTGTATGGCAAAGTTTGTTTTGCATAAAACAGTTTCAGTCATACAATCATTTGCATCCCCCTTGTGCTTGTGTTGCTAATAAAGGTTTATATTTGGCATGGACAGACAGCATCGAGTTGTTCTCTGTTATGAGCACAGACAATCCTGTTGTCCTGTTAGGCCTCAAGAAGGAATTACAATTTAGCATCACCGATATAGCCTGTATAGCTCAGCCCAGCCCAACTCTCGACAAATAAAATGCTCCAGGCAATTGCAGCAGGAACTTCTGGGGTTCCAGCAGACGATTGAGAGAGCGAGCACTTCTGTGGAGAACATCTGCCCCGCCAAAGCCAAACAACGTTGAGTGGGGGTCACAGCAGGTGGAACTCCATCTATTTTTGTCAAAGCACGCACAGCAGAAGAGCCCATCACGTGCAGCAGTACACATGCCAGGTTGTCTGAGCCATGACTGAAAACTCAGGCATTACTATTTTCTGTTGTGTGTAACCATCCTGTTTCTGTCCCCAACGGGGGAGACAGAAGCCACAGAATTGGGGTGGAGGGGGAGGCAGGGAGCAGGACAAGAAAATACACAAACTTAAGTAGAGGAAGAACAGCAGTCTGTGTTCAGGATGGAAGAACAGCATATGCCAAGACACAGGCCTGTTTAGAGATGTTGCTACCATGCCATTGCTGTTGCATGCTTCTGGAAACTGCTCTGCAGAGTCTTGCTCCACAGTGGTCCCTCTTTGTGTCAGTTCCACTAATTTTGAAGTACAAGATTAAAATCGGGTAGCAACAGGGCTAGGTGGAAATTATCTCAGAATACAGTGAAACCCAACTGTTGACCCCACCTGTAGGGACATCTGCTTTTCCCCAACTCAGCTGGGCCCCAAGGTGAGGAGATAAGAGTAGAATGACTACTACTTCACCTGAAGGTAGAAAAGTGAGAATCCTTACTTGTTCTGGTGATCAGAAAGAGCAGCTCTAGGTTTTGGGAAACAGAAACCTGGAATTAGCAAGAACCACTATACTGTGATCTAGTTAATAGCCCCAACAAGACTCATCCTCATTAGGAAAGCACTACGACACCGATGAGAGCCCAAGGGGTCACACCAACTAATTTGACAGAACCAGTGGTGATTGCTCACTGAGATGGATGACTGTACATCTCAGCATCATAAGAGCTGACACTTTCTTGAGGTTACAGTCAAGAGCTGGCAAGCTTCGAGACAACTTCTTGCTTTAGCCCATCAGTAGATGGTCCCTACGCTATCAGCTCTCCATAGCTGACAAACTCAAGCCCTGCTGCTCTGAGCACCACTGTTACTAAAGCACTATTGTGACTTGAGAGCTCCTGCCTGAAGGGTCCAGTTGTACACAAGCACTTAGTATGACAGGGGAACATTTAAAAATGCTCCTTAGTGAGGTCATTAAATTGGAGAGAAACTTCCACTGTAGTCAGAAGACAGAGTGGTCCAAGAAGCAAGCTAGCTGGTACAGAGCAGGTTATACCATTTCAGTGCTCCATGCTTCAACTTCCACAGCTATCAAACATAGAGGACAGAAGCTGTCCTCTATAAGGCTTATATAAATCTACAGATGGAAATTGTAAAGAAAAGCTAGGGCTCATTACGTAAAGATCCTGCTCTTCTACCACATAGGGCTACTTCAACAACAGTCCTTTTGACCCAAGGGCAAGACATGCCTTTCCTCTATACAAAGTTTTTTCTCCCAGTTAGGGCTGCCCTTAGATGTTTAGCAGAGTATAGAACAGCAGGTTTTCAGCAGCCTGCAGGATCTTTAAATGCAACCATTTGCTAAAGGGAGATCACTGAATTTTATTTGCTCTGACTCAGGCTGCCGTAAGGGTGAAGCAACAGCTCCATCCATTATGCATGTCCAGCAAAACATCACACAAGTGAGAGAAGATAATAGATGCAGAACAGCAGGTGAGCCTGCTGCTCCTATCCTAATAAGCTGAGTTAGGCAAGGGGCAAGCCGAGATGGGGAAAAGCAGAACATTAGCAGCACATGGAAAGGTTCCTGCCCTGGCCTTTGCATATCAGCAGCCTGGGTGAGCAATGGCCTTTTCCAGACTCCACATACCAGCAAGTGGAATACCACCTCCAGTCCACCTCTTTCAGTTGTGCAGGACTCAAAATAGCATGGCACGCTCCACAACAAGAGGGAAGTCTGGCATTTCCACTGCTTATTATGGAATGGCCGAGCGCTCACAGCACCACAGATCCATAGCTAAGACAGATTCCTCTTATTGCCCAGTTTACAGCTGCTTTGCTAAGTCACAGCCATCTCTGGGATCACCCTGCCCAAGACGATGGAGACAAGCAATGCCTCTCGAGTACCGCTAGGGTTTGCTGGAGCTGTTACCTCTCAATGCCTTATTAGTCTAAGTTGTGGTTCTTCTCACACGTCTCCAGCTCCTCAGAACAGGAGGTGGTTTGTGAGAAATCACTTGGTAGAAGAGCAGCAGCAGAGCAAAGGCAAACAATGCCCAGGTCTAATTTAAAAACACACCTAAATGGGAGAGAAGGCCCCTGCCTACTTCCTAATCAATTCCTCCGTCTGTGGTTTGTGCACTGCGATCCTCGTAAGAACTCAGAAGTAATCACTAGAGCAGTTATAAGAACAGGCCGAAACAGAGACTGAGTTCAGCTACTCTCCCCATCTATGTCCTCAGTGCTCCTTCACAGTCACCCGTAAAGCGCTTCAGCTGGCAGAGAACACGGAAACTGGCAATGGAAGGCCAATGAGCAGCAGGAACCTTGACCCTTGCTGTTCTGCTAGCTTCCTCAGCCAAAAGCAAATCAGCCCACCACCTTCACTCAAGCCTACAGCCAAGCACATCCCTCCACAGAACCCAGCCGGTACCCAGCCCTTCTTTCCCTTTGCTGTCTGGAAGCTTTGACAGAGATCTGAAAAAGAACAGTCTCATCTTCATTAGATGCCCAGTTCCAGTCAGAGAAGTTTGCGCTGGTATTAAAGATGGCAACCTCCATGCGACTTGTTACACAGGATCCGGGCCAGTGTACTGGACAGAGGAGTCTGTTCCAACAGCGTCCTGACACTGGGAGGGGTGGCTCTGCTGCTGTTTCTCAGGAAAATACAGTGTTTTGTGAATCAGATCTTTGACAGCAGAAACGTCGCCTCTTTCTACAGAAAAGACAGACAGTTGTTAGGGTTTCTCAACAGGCAATATGAAAGCCCCTCTTCCTCGAGAAATACCTGGACTTCTAGTTCCCAGCACATCACCTGCCAGCAGCCCTTCCTCTCTTTTTTCCTGTACATGCTTCACCCTTTCTGCACTCACCCACACCCAGCTGTTGCAGGAGACTTCCAAACTCTGGGTCACAATCCAGGATTTTCAACAAGTTAGTGGACTCCATTCTCTCCAGCTGCACATCCCAGTAGATGTAGATCTTCTGATTGAAGCTGACATAAACCAGGCAGGGGCTGTTGCTTCCTCCTTTACATGCATAGAGGCCTGCAGAAAGCAAAAGTGTGGAGATCTGACTACTTCCAAAAGGACAGAGAAAGCATATAGGTAACTTCTCATGATGAGGTACCAAAGATGTCAGCAGAAGGCAGCGAGCACCTGGGGTGAAGGGCACAGACACGGACTTGGGCATATGAAGTGCCTTTGAGACAATCTAAGAAAGCGTTTCTAAACTGTTATTAATGCATGGAGCTTGGGAATTTGCAAGCTGCTTCTTGCAGGTCTGAGAGAGGGGACCGAGCAAAGCCATGGCTCAGGCTGGTTCTGTAGGGCTCCTTATCTCCACTTCAGAACAGCTTAGATGTCTGCAAATTAAAAAAGCAGTGGGGAAGACAAGAGACCACTGTAGCACTCTCAAAAAGGACAGGAAAAAAACCCCAAACCATCACAGACAAACCTCAGCATCACCTCCTCTCACCCCTACTCTTCCCAGATGCCACCACAGGAAAGACTAGCTGGCCCTTCTGCAGTATACACACAGGGAAATTATTCCCCACTGCAGACGGACAAAGGATTCCAGGACTCCCAGATGGGAGTAGTAGCTTTGAGGGAGAAATGCTGTGAGGGCTCCTTTGCAGTCAGGCTCCCCACCTGCACAGAACGCACTGACATTTTCATCTGCTTGAAATCTGGCAACAGTCCGATTGTGGTCGATGATATATGTCTGGCCATCCCATGCACAGGCAATCACCTCCTCATGCCCGTTGCCCTGCAGGAACCATAAGATCGCATATTAGCACTGACAACAACTATTCCTAGAGACAGCCAAGAATCCTTCCTGCTTGTTCAGAGACAGAATGCTAATGTCTGAACAGGACATCACTTTTGGACATCTTGTCCAGACATTTTGCACTTGTCCAGTCTTTTTGCACTTGGAAACCATCTGTCTCTTCTCCATCGTAATCCTTATGTATCATAAGAGCTTGCAGACAATCAGGGTATTAGCAGTGTGCAAAACCATTCAACTTTGCAATAAGATAAAAGAGCAGCTGGGGGACGAAGAAGTTCATAGCAGGGTGCTGGGCTCACTAGGTCAAACAGGCAGACGCAGCTCAACCTCTGGCAGGTGGACAGACCGACATGAGTGCAGTATGCACAGCACAGTCCGAGCACTCTGTGTGTCATCCCGAGATAATCCCAGCCTTTTTCAGCTAAGTCATACTCCCTCTGCCCTTCCTAAATGCATATATGCAAAGCCATGTTGAGTTTTTGTCTTCACCCCTCCCAGCCCTATTCACAGACACTCACAGTAACATCCAGCTTTTCCAGAGCAAACAGCTGGTGGTCAACCTGCACAGACCAGAGCAGTTTGTCTGCTCCCTCCATGAGTTTCAAAGTCCCTAAGGGGGGAAAAGAAAAAAAATAAAAAATAATTGAAAAAAATTGTCTTGAGAATATTAAAAATGAGCAAGATGTTTGCAAACACTGGAGCCCACACATTCCTTCAACACTGAGGGTCTGCAGGTGGAGGGTTGGGCCCATGGTACAAACTGTGGTTGGTAAGTCTCAGTTCTGGGAAGAACGGCAGTCCATGATCCTGTCATCAGTAACTGGAAACAGAGGAAAAATGGCAGCCGCCCTGCTAACTGGATTGTGCTCTAAGACAGGAAGAAAACTGCCAAAAACAGGATCTCAAAGTACAGTACATCAACAGATCTCACACAAGACAGCGAGTAAACTAGAAGCTTCTCACCACGTCCCACAGAACATGTGATCGCTGGACAGCGTGTTGACAGCTGTCAGCTGAAAGCTGGCTGGCTAATAGAATGGGCATGGCCCCTTGGCTGCTAAAACCATAATGGACACTTACTTCACATACTGTTTTTCTATCATCCAGAGATACTGTAATAGTACTGGGGCAGGGTGGGGAGGCCATGAGAGAGTGGAACATAAACAACAATCTATCCTCACAGTGCCCTCCAGACTCGATAAGGCTCATGAGTGAACCATAGTGAGGCAAGAAGCCTTACCAGATGCAGAAGCTTCAGAGTTCAGGCTCAAAGAATAATCAGAAATTCCCTAGCAGGTTGACATCTGGCCCAAAGAGGCCAGGCTGCCTATCTGAGAAGAGAGAAGTACAGCATCTTGTTTCCATGCTGTTGGTTTTTGGACAGAAATCCTGCCTTCAGCTCATCAGGTTCAGTCCTACTGCAGCCTGTCCTACCACTTCTCAGTCAGAGGCACAGCAGAAGAACCTGGCTCCAGGTCTGCATGAGGCCAGCGACTCTCTACCAATACTGAAGTTCCAGCATACATTTCCTTTACTGCTTCTGGAAACCATCCAAGCCCCTTCAAGTATAAGGACACATGTCTGCTGTAGTTTAGAGGCTCCTATCTATATGAATGGCACTGTTAAACTTGCATCTTAAACAGCTGTTTGACCATTAGGTAAGCAGGCAACTTAGGAATCATCAGATTAAAGTTCTAGTCTCACTCTCCATCTCAAGCTTTCAGTGTGCCTTTGGGTCAATGACTTAGCCTCTTCATTTTCCCAGCTGCTTCCTGAAGCATGGCTTTAATACTTCTACCCCCATAGGCCATGGGACCATACAAGTAATTAATGTTTGTAAAACGCTTTGAAATCCTCAGATGAATAGGCTGTACCAGAGGAGAGAGAAAGACAGATATTAGTAACAGATAGAAAACACAACAGGAGAGAGCAAGCCTGTGCATTATCAGACCCAATTCAGTAAGGAACAGAAAGACAAGCTCAGGTTTAATATGTTCACGATATTCTCAGATACAGGCATGTTACCACACACCTGGTTTATGGGGGCCTTGCTCACAGTGACAACTTGGCTCCTGTCTTAGGTTTAACACCTTCATATAAAATATGTCAGCAGGAGTCTTTGAGTGAAATTCTCTTGCCTGAACCAGGAAGCATTTCTCAAGCCCAGCTCCACCTTCTTTCAAATCCAGAAGCACTGAGCCCCTGGTTCCCTGCTTTGAATTAGTGACAGGCCTTGGCTGCTCCACAGGCCCTTCTTCCAGGACAGTGGTAGGACTTACCATCCAGAGTACAGAGGGCAAAGAGACCTGAGCCACTATTCTCACTGGAGCATCCTGTAAGTGCAGAAGAGAATTACAGGTGTTGATGCTGTTTTATGAGCATTGTCCACTCCCACTCCTGAAAAAAGAAGATTCAAAACAAGCTGATCCATCCTGCCTCCTTTTTTGTCCAGCCTTGACACTTTGCTTAGCAGATATCTGCAGATTCTTGCAACCAATCGTACTTCATGATGGCTTTTATTTGTAGGGCACTGGCATCTCAAAACCCAAGACCTTTGGTTTGCATTGATATAGGCATGTCTGGCTCTGCTGGCTGCTCCTAGGAGTCTGTCTATACCATATATGCACTGGAAGGTCCACGGCAGTTCCAATTTTAGCAGACTGCATCACATCCTCTCCAGGTTCCAGAAATGCATAAGCACAGGCAGGACCATCACAAGGGACAATGTGAAGAACAGCTGAAGCCAAACAAGAGTATTACAACTGTACCCTCACTGTTTCTTTCAAGGACAGGAACATGGCCTTCAGCTGTTCTGGGAAGGTGCAGGGGAGGGGAGGGGAAAAAAAAAA